>VZTB01018015.1:0-37804 GCA_013397245.1 Thryothorus ludovicianus
TTAAAGAAGAAATATTTTTTCCTCCCTAACTTGTCCTATTTCAGAAAAATAATGCCTTTTTGTATATAGACTTCATTTACCACCTCCAGCCCAACTTTTCTCATGATGTATGTTGTTTTCCTAGGTTATTTTTTTTTCTTAGCTTTTGCTCAGCTTTCCTTTTTTTCTTTTCATTCCTGCTGGAAACTTGATCTTGCAGCTGACACAGTTTATAGTGAATCAAAATGCCATGTGAATCCTAAATTCAGATTATTATCACTGTATTTTAGTTTGTGTAACTGTAAATGCCTGAGCAGCCCAGGTATCCAACCAGGATGTCCTTGTGGTGGGTAATGCTGTTTAGATTTACAGGTAGTGAAGCTGGATTTATCTGCTTTTTAATCTGAGGTCAAAATAAATAAATATAAAAATTCCCCACCTAACAGTTGAATCTGAACAACTGTATTTTGATANGCAGCTGACACAGTTTATAGTGAATCAAAATGCCATGTGAATCCTAAATTCAGATTATTATCACTGTATTTTAGTTTGTGTAACTGTAAATGCCTGAGCAGCCCAGGTATCCAACCAGGATGTCCTTGTGGTGGGTAATGCTGTTTAGATTTACAGGTAGTGAAGCTGGATTTATCTGCTTTTTAATCTGAGGTCAAAATAAATAAATATAAAAATTCCCCACCTAACAGTTGAATCTGAACAACTGTATTTTGATAAAGAACTGGATGCACAGTTTTCCCTTAGTTCCTATCTCAGTAACCATATAAAAAGTTAGCTTTTACATTCCAAACACAAAAGTAGTAAAACACACTGTTAAAAAAAAAAGAAAGATAAAAAAAAAAATCTGTCAAACAATGAATAAATTTAAATTAATTTTGCAATAAAATAATGCTGTGTGGAAAGGGCCACTCTGAAATACGTGCCATTTACTGCTTTTTATTGTGGTCACAAGTTTTAAAGCTAATTTTCATTATCATTTGTGTTTGAAAAGCTCATAATGGGTAAATTTGTCTCATGAGGTAAAAGGCAGATGTGAAGCAGGTGAACAGGTTCCTACTTAGAGTGACGACTGTGACTGTTTTGTGGGGTTTTTTAGTGACAGTTCTTCTCTGACTTTTATTTTCCATTTCTCACAACTTACTGTGTCATGTGTTCATGGAGACACCAGCTAAAACAATATTGGTTTAACATAGGGAAAGTTGAGATCATAAACTTTAGAATTGTGTGTGCAAATTATGTTAAACTACCTTGATAAGAGCTTCTGCCATTATCCTGGTTTCTGAGGAGGCTAACAAAAAGTGAGAGTAGATTTATATATTTTTTTTGCTCCCTACGTAAGATGAAAGTATTAAAATAAAACCATGAAAGAGCAAGTTTTCAATGTAAAAAGAGTTTGCTCTTTCATTTTACACTTTATTCTTAGAAAAGTTAGAAATGGAGTTTTGACTGTTATTAAACTCATTTCTATTATTTAAAAGTAATTTTATTCTTTCAATACAGAAAGATATATTCAGATCCCTATTAAAAAAATTCTAACTTTATATGCATAATTTTTACACAGGAATTATTTCCCACTGCATTCACTTGTTTGTCGAGTTCAAGTTTCCTTTTTAATGTTATATTCATGCATGGTTTCATCTTGCAAAGATTTCAGTAAAATAAGGAATTTGAAAAAAAAGCACCTTAAACATCACTGAAATACTTTAATTGCCATCTCTGTGGCAAATCTGCTGAATGATTTCCAGCAAATATGTGTTTACTCTGAGCTAAACTGTAAGCACTAGAATCTGAGTAGAAAACAAAATTTTTAAAACAATGATGTATTAAATTAATTTCACTTCCTGCAGCTTCTACCCAACATGATAACAGGATTTAAAAAAAAAATATATTAATTGAATTACCAAAAGGAAGAGCCTGCTGACTCAAACACTTTTAGTTCTTCTATCTCACAGCATGGTCTTGGTTTCTGTTTGGAAAGATGCAGTCTGAAACTCCCTGTGAAACAGAACTGTCTGCCTGAGATATCTTAAATCCATTAAAAATATTCAAGCAGAGAACTGGTTTTGCTCAGCAGGATTTAGAGGGCATTGCCAAGAAAATAGAAATTTCTAAATTTATCTAATTTTCTGTTGAAGTGAAGCCATATCTCACCAAGAAGAAAACATATCACATTTACCAATGTCAGAGCTCTTCCTTTTGCCTTGAATTAGCTTAATATAGGGATATTTAATCAATGAATCTGCAGAGACAATAGTTCAGTTGTTATCCTTAATTTAAATTTGGAGCAGGATGATTTCTGTAGGCACAAAATATCCACTGATTCTAATGAAGTCAGCACAAGTTATAGGTGTTTCCTAGTGCTGATAATGGGACCACAACAGTTTAGGGGAAAATATATAGCAAGCCTGTTCAAAAAAATACAGCATAAGTCAGTGTCGTTGGATTCTGGCAGAGATATCTAGACAAAAGTCTTATGTAGACTAGCAGCACAATGGATGAGTTATTTCCATCTATCACAATTCTGAGGTCCAGAAAAATTGCTACATAAGTTACTTTGGTTTTGCTTGCTTTGCATGTTTGCAAAAAGTATTTTAAAAATCCAGAGAAAAATATATTCCACAGCTAAGAATTTAGAAACAAATGGCTTAAGGGTTTCTTCTGGCTGCTTGCCAAGAAAAATCTTAAAGCTTTCCTATTCGATGTCTGTTGCTAGCAGATGAGGCTCAGTTCTTGTTTGAATTGTGTTCTCTCCTCTGAAATTCTTGGCACCTCCAAAAATAGTACTTCCTAGTCTTTCCTGAGCTGTGAATCCTCTGTTGCCTGCAATTCTGATGATGTACTTCACTCTTGGATATTTCTGTGACTGTGGAAATCTGACAAACCCTTTTAAAGTGAGGTCATCTCTGGTTACATACACAGTAAAGACCTTCACTAGAGATGGGCAAAACCAAAGTTTAGATTACATTTGTCTTCTATCTCTGTATTAAGCTGAATGCAGTTATTCTGTTCCTTGTAAGATTTTTCAGAAAGAAGGAAACAGAGCTTCATATTGGGGCCTTTTCCAAAGAGATTTACACCTATTTTGTAGAGTTGCACAATACTGTGTGTCCAGAGGAATAATCAATACCATTAAACAGTGACAAATATTTTTACAGTACTTTCTTTAGTTAGAATTTTTAATTCTAAAAATTTAATGATCCACTGCTAAACTCTTGCTATGAACTTCCTCTCTTGCTGTTACCACGTATTTCAAATATTCAACGTTGACAAAGTAACTGCATGCGTAGATTTAGAGATGGAAGTTCAGCATTTGAAAATCAGACAAAGAAGTTAATAATATTTAATATTTGAGCACTTGCACAAAAAAAGACCAGCTTTGTATTTTTCTGAGATAGCTACTCTTTATTTAAGAAATAAAACACCAAAATCAACCAAAGATAAAACCTGAAAAGATAGGGATTCCACAATACATCTGTGCAATCTATTCTTAGTTCCTTATCTCTTTAAAAGTATTTCCCTAATGCCTAATATAAATTCAAATAAGATCCCTCTCTTTTACAGTCCAAACAAGCACTGACAAGATTTGGTTTTTCCTAGTGGATTTCTCTGTATTTGAAGACCCTTGTGTGATCCCTTGTCAGATTTCCTGTCAATTCCAAGCTCTCCAGAGAGGGACTGTCCTCATAGCCCAGTCAGTTCTTGATTCCTGTGAGCCACAACAAGGTACAAAAGGAACACTAAATATACTATTGTTCCATCCTCCTGCATTCCTAATGCCCTACTGGGTAACATCTGAGCTGAATATGTTTGTTCTGCTGTTACTTTTAAAGAGCAATGGAGTGAAAATCGAAGATGAGACTCCTGCTTTTTCTCAAAAATATCAACTTATATTCCATGTATTTACTGAACCAAGAGGTTTGCACAGAGGTTCTGAGTAAGTTATGAGCTGTTATGGTGCATTTCTTCTACAGCATTGATCTTCTCAGATTGTTACCTAGAGACATTTTGAAAATCCTCTGTGATCATGCCTTAAGACTAGACAAAAATATCTTCAGTTTCCTGGAATAAATCAACCTGATGGGAAAGTTATTGCAAATAGCCATATCATAACAGAACATGTGCTGATGTTTCTGTGGTACTCATACCTTTCTATCAAGCACAACTTTCTTAGTTTTTTTGTGAGATAAAAATTATATTAACAGACTTATGTATGCAGGTCAGAGTCTAGCAAAAATATTTGTGAATTTGCCTTAGGAGTGAATTTACCAATTTCATGGAACTATATTCTTTTCATGGTGGAAAGAGTTCCTTTTAGTGGGAAGAGAAAAAATGAAAAAATAGTATACAATTTTCTGTAATATTATATTAACAAGCTTTTCTCTGATTTCTATTGGTGGTTATTATTTTTCAGTGCTTGAATATAAATTTAAGGCTCCTTTATCTTCTTATATGGGTAGAAAATAAATATTCTTGACATTTCCCTGGAAATATAATTCCGTGTGCATTTGTAATTGACTTAGTGTTTATTTGAAAAGACCAGTACATCAGTTGGGTATCTGTGGGTGGTTCCTAAAAAACTCACACCCAAACAAGTGTGGAAGATGAGCCTGTGTCTGACCAGGTTATTTTGTTCCCTGTTAACTATCTGTAAGTGCTCTGATAACTGCGTCACAACTGTCTAGCAAATGCAACAGTTTTTGCTGTTTAACATTTGGTTAATCAGTTGAAGGTTAACAAAGAAGAAAACTGCCATATGTCATTTTCCAGAATGGACAACATTATATCTGTGTGACTTAGCAGCAGTTCTCTAAATGTATGTTTGTTGGAAAAACAAGGTGTTTGCCTTAGGAAGATACAATTTCCCTAGGGGCTTCTTCACCTAGGTTTTCATTATGCACTCTGGTATGATTTGAGTCTTCAGGATTCTGGTTGCTTCTATCTTCTGATTTACTTATTTTAAAATAAAAATTGTGCTGCAACCGTAGTAATTGAAAGTAAAGTGACCTGACTAGTGTATGGTATGAAAAGGAAATGCTATAGAAATATCTCTTGTTCTCTCTCATTTTCTGTTTCCTAAACCACATTTTCTATGTTATATCCTCTCAGGTCTACCATGATAATCATTCGGGGTGCTGAGGAAATCCACATATTAGCAAAACAATGATCAGAAACAGAGGAAAGTGCTGCTTTGATGGAGTGGTGTCTGAAAGCAGGCTTGTGCCCAGTTATCTCACTGTGGTAATCTGACCCTGGCTGGATGCCAAGTGCCCACCAAAGCCATTGTAAGGCTCCACTTCTTGGCTGGACAAGGGGAGAATATAGAACAAAAGAAAGATGGCAATGGGGATTGCAGTCAGTTGTCTCTGTTGTTTCTTCCTCTGGGGAAGTCCTGCTCTTCTCTCCACTTGCTGCAACTGTGAAAGTTGTTTCTCCTTTTTTCCCTTGCAAAGTATGCTATACCAGAGCTGCTACCTCCATTGCTGAGGGGCTTGGCCTTGTCCAGTGCCAGATCCATCTTGAAGCTGGCTGGCATTGACTTAGTTGGACATAGAGGAAACTCGTCACAGAAGACTCTTCTGTAGTCTCTGTTCCACTCCAACTCCTCTAAAAACCTTGCCACACAAGCCAGTACCATATACCTCTGCCTGGTTTCTCCACAGTCTGCAGCTGTGAGACTGGAGGAGGTTTAGCAGGCAGCCTAAGGTGGCAGCTGTGCTAATGTCAAAACAAAATCAAATGCTATTATCTCCTTCTGTGTTGTTACCAGGGGCATTGGTACAGTCCCAAAGCTCTTTCAAATAAAATTGAGCAGAGGCTTCTTGTTTAGGAGCAATAATATTTCTTCCATTTCCATGCAATAAATTTCCCTTTTGACTGGAACAAATTATGTAGTTCTCACAGCAAAGAGAAATGAAAGAAATTTCAGGGCTATCATCCAAGGTGGAATTCAGTTCTTACCTTTTCTATTACAGAAATTTGAATCAGAACTATTATCTCTTCTATGGAGGTTCTGCTTACTGAACATAAAGTAATACAGTTCAAGTGAAATTGCTAATGAATTTATATGGAAACACTGGTTGGGAAAATATGACTTACCAAGAGATGATTCTCCTTTAGTCAGAAGTAGTTACTCTCATTCCATACTAAAATAAATACCTTTATATCCTTTTTCCTTAGAGCATTCAGTGTTAAACTCAATTGTTCACATTATCTAGGCGATCTCCATCTGTCCTGTAGACTCTTTCTTGAAAAGCCAAAGCTGCATATATGTATGAATGGTTCACTCAATCACAAGGGCTTTCTAGAGGGAAGTCACAGGTAGTTAAATGTATTTCTTATTGGTTTTCTTATGATTTAGATTTACTGTGCTTTTAACTACAGCAATGTAACTGTTAGACACTTTAAAACATTCACTGTATGCATGTAAATATTAGCAAGCAGAAAAAAAACCCAGACTAAATTTGTGCCAAATCTACTCATTTATATTTTTCAGGCATAACATGCAAATTTCAAAAAAGTTTCAATAAATTTTGAATGCCCACACAATTTTTCTTCTTAGGGGAGTGAGTGTG
Source organism: Thryothorus ludovicianus (assembly GCA_013397245.1). NCBI lineage: Eukaryota > Metazoa > Chordata > Aves > Passeriformes > Certhiidae > Thryothorus > Thryothorus ludovicianus. Next base: position 6,567 of record VZTB01018015.1, read on the forward strand.
TGGTGGATAGATATTTTCTAATAATAACTTCTTTTCCAATATTTTCCCTGTATTCTGACATAATCTTTGCACTGAGCTAGCAGGGTGATTGTGTTCTGAACTTAACTGCCATGTTATTCTCTTTAATCAACTCAGAAGTTAGGCATTTCATTTTCTGTAAACTTGAGTTAGTTTTTTTATATCTATCAATAACCTCGTCATCTTTTTCATATCTAGTTAGCTAGCTAGCTGTGTATATATATATGTATACATATGTATATATATGTGTATGTATATATAAGTGCATATCTTACTCTGAGAAGGTTAAAAAAATATACAAGTACAAACAGAAATGGGCATCAATTGATCCTGGAAAAGGATGGAATCACTACCCATTTCCTTCTGAAGCTAGAAGGACAAAATCTGTTATTTTGTTGTGGGGCTTTGTTTTCTTTTCTATGTAAAGAGAAATGATAATCTGATTCTTCTTTTGAGGTGATAGCATTGACAGTCAATATTTTCCTTTCAGAATAATAATATGTTTTAAGAAAATTAAAGCATATACTTAAATATGTGCTTCAAAGGATGTCTAATGAAAGTGATGAGAGGAATTAACTTCAGTGTAGTGGTCAAAAGTTATTTCCCTTTGAAACTGAAGTATATCTGAACTTTTTGAGGAGTGGAGGAAGGTTGAAATAAAATCATATGTATGTGATGAACAGTGTGAATTTCTCACATCTCCTTTTTATGAGCATGAATGGCTCCTTTTTTCTAATAACTTTGATTCTATTCATTTAAGAAATTTTCACTACCTCAAAGTGAACTTCATTCTTTTTCAAATTACTTCTGTTTAAAAAAAAAACTCAAAACAACCCAACAAAGTGATATCTCCCTAATTTTGGTAGTTTCCCTTTGTCGATATTTATTTTTCTAAAATGTTATATAAATAATAACCCCCAAATTTACTTCATATTTACCTCATGTGCAGAGAGGTGCACACTTATCCAAAGTGTACCCTTTATTGCTCCTGGTTTATATGAAGCCAGATGTTAGAGCCTTCACAAGTACAACACCTTAGAAATATAGAACCAAAATAAAAATTATGGCCTGTAGTCATAGACAGATAAGCCCACAATGGGTGCCAAAAAGCAGTGTTGGGCTGACCTTGGCTGAATGCCAGTGTCCACCAAGCTGCTCTATTGTTCCCCTTCCCAGCTAGACAGGAGACAGAAAATAATGTGGAAAATGATAGTTCCCTTTGAACATCAAGTGTGACACAGGCAGATGCAGTGCCAAGTTCCTTCCCTCACCTGTGAATCACATATTTAACAATTATCATTGAAATCCATATTCATCACACAGAGGTTACAGGATAACACGATTTATTAATAAACATACTAATGGCAGAAAATTGTACAGGTTAAGTTTTGAAGATTGCTGATGATGGTAACTGACTGCAAAAGCAAATTTGAAGCAATATACAGGCAAGCTCTAATCACCAATGAAAGCCACCTTGAGTTAATCATTTAGTGCTCGTGGAGGAAAGTTCTTACCCAGTAGATCTTCCTATGGAAAAAAAGACATGGTCAGCCGGTAAACTGAGTCTTTCCTAACTTTTCCTCATTCTTAACTCACTTTTATACTATTTCATTAGGTGGAGCTTGACTGACTTTAGCCATATACACTTTTGTAGATGATTGGTATAAAATTCTCTTGCTTTACTCTTAAAAGATATAGTCACTTCAATATAGAGTGCATGGTTGGTGAGAAGTGGTCATACCATGGAGGCAGGTAATTTTGGGGTGGAGGTGTGAGTTAGTGTTACAATTAGATAATAATGAACTGAGTTCATCTGAAGAGAGCTCTATCCCCACAGTTGCTGATTCAGCAGCAAGACATGCCCTGGGCTGACAGCTGCTGTGTGCTGGATCAGACTCATGGAACCATCACAGTCCCAGCCCTGCAAGGATTGCAGCAGAGCCTGGCTGTGGTGTTTCTGCTCTGCTCCATCCTCCATTTCATCCCTCAGTGTGTGCTTAAGGTTGCAGGCTGTGGGGAATGTGTGTGGGGAATCATTGTGGAATAGATTTTGTGCATGGCAACTGCATTCCATTCAGGAAGTAGCAACTGTACTTCACCCTATCATTTCTATACTATTATAACTTCTGTTGGAATGGGAATAAAATTTCCCAATTTCTAGTTTTACCTGCAATCATCTTCCCATAGACACATTGTATGCATTCAAAAAAGACTCTGTATAATCCTTATCTTTTAGCATTGCACAGGACCATTTTAAGTCTGTATGCACTAAAGTATGTGATTGTTTATTCGGTAATATTGAAGAGAGTATGAAAAAATGCTGGACCTGGAAATAAAAAAGAATGAGATTGAGGTAATTTATTTAAATGAAAATTAAATATATTCAAATGTTTTTACTATTGTTCTGGGAATGTAATGACTGGTTTATCTAACCTACTTCTAATGTATGTGATCTACTGAGAAATTTACTCATGGAAAGAATGTATAAGGGTCAGTTTACCTATGCATGCCCTCTTAAAAATGATTTTGAGGGCTGTTAGCAGAGAAAAAGGGACTACAGAAACAGAAGAATAAATATAGACAGAATCACTGAAAAACTCCTGATCAGTGTTTTAGCTCAAACTTATTCTTCTTTAATTTGGTAACTACTTATGAAAGGTAAACCCATGCCTGTTTGGAATAAAATATATGAAAATGAGTTGTTACCATCCTAATTTATCCTTTGCTTTAATCTTGAGTGGCAAAGCCATGTGCTTTCTTTTGCCTACAGCACTGTAACATTTTAGTGTTGTTCCATATCTCTGTGGTGCATGTAATAGAAAAACTTAATTAAACTGCATCTGGCTTCAGGTGGTCCCGCAGACTACAGCTAAGAGACTTGGCATTTCCGCTTAGTTAAATGTCTCCAAGCAGCGATATCTCCTTTACATTGATAGATACAAGGTAGCAGGGCCTTTGAGAGCCATCCAGCATGACTGAGAAAAGCACGATGATTCGTGTCTTTGTATGTTGAGGAGGCAAGGCAGTTCAGAGGTGTGTGCATCAGATAACTGACTCAGCTTAAGCAATTAAATCAGGTTTGGAATTTCTCATTCAAGTGCCTGACTGCTCTCCTGACAAGTATTGTTGTAGGAATTAACACCTCTTTTTTTTGGAGGAACAGTTGATCAACACGCCTGCTGCAGGAATGTTATCTTGCTAACTCTCTATAACATCCTTCTGGCTGTGTGTTCATTCCAGAGATTGGACATGCAAAGAAATGTCCATGTATGTTTAGAAAATGTGGATAGTGTTATAATGCCAAAGCTCTGAAATTGTTCTATATTTTTAAAAATATAATATTTGAGCTTGAAATGAAACTCAATTACTGCATTATTCATTGCTTTTCTACTTAAAAACATTATCTACAAACAAATCACAGAATATTTTGATTTTCATTTACTGTCCAACTCATGTTTTGATTTATTATGTAGGATTCTGCTTTGGCAAAAGTATTTTAGGGAAAAAAGTATAATTTGACAAGCTTCTTTGATTTTCTTTTATGAAAAATCTGATTTTCATAAATGAGGTGTTGCTGGGTCTGTGAACAGCCACACAGACTTTTAGGTAGGTAGAATGGGGATTACAGACTAGACAGCAGCATCCTAGAGGAACTTATCTTTTGATTCTCCTCTTTTTCTTCTCTGTTTACTTTTGGTTTTAATTTCTTCAAAGCAAACCTAGACAGATTTTGATCTCTTGATTCCTTTGTACTCTCCACCTAAATGAGCAAGGAGAAACTTACCACTGCATGTTTTGATTTGTCTAGTTGTTCACATCACTTCTTTTAAGAATATGAAATTTCTTGTACTTTCTGTCAACATTTAATTTCAGGTGGTGTTATATTTAATTCTACCTCTGGAATAAGAGGAAATATTCACTACTGTATTACATTTAGGAGGAAGCAAGAAGAAATTTTCTTTTCATCTGCAAGTTCACAGGAAGACTAGAGAAACATGAAACATAAAATGAATAATTTCTTCCCAGAGATCCCTTTTAGTTTAAAGCATCTGTGTTTGGCAGCACATATAAATAGGAACTCTCATCGGTCATGAGATTCACAGAAAATATTTCATTTCAAAATTTTAGTAAATCTTTTTAGTAAAGCTTTAGTTTGTTTCCTTGTAGTTTTTCAAAATGTGACCTTGGTAGCTGAGGTAACCAGGAATCTACCATTTACAGACACTATTCCCTTAGAGCCTGCTGGGCCAGCCAGCAAAGACAGCCCAGAGGCCTTCCACATAAATGTTTTAAGAATTGAGGAAACCAATTAATTTTAGCTGTGTGATGCAGAACATTCTATTTTTCCTGCATGGGCAGTACACAGACATTGTGCTTATGTACATTTGCAGCTCCCCAAGGGGACTGTGGTGAAATAGCAAAGCAAAGATCTGCACTGATTAATTGACAAGTTTCAATAAAATATTTCATTTCAAATTTGTGTGTCTCTAATCAAACCAATAAAAGGAAATGGTAATTTTAGACACTGCTGTAAAAATGCATTTTACAATAATTTCTTAGCAGATATTCTACTGATCACAGAAGTCTATTAAGAATAAATCTTTTCTGGAGCACAAAAAATATTTCTTAGGATTTAGGAGCCACAAAATATGACCATGGGAAAAAACATCACCATCTTTCTTCTGTTCATGGTATAAACAGATGAAGTAAGAAAATGCAGGAAAAACCCCAAACAGTGTGGAGCCAAAGATATTGTCACAATTGAGTAAAAAATAAATGACCAGCAGTAACAGCAAAAAGGACTAATTGCTAAGGAAAGATATCACCTTGCATTTATATACATGTTTCCAAATGTATATTTTTGGGTCTAATGACAAAAAAACTGTATTGTAAAGTAGAAGTTTAGCACAGTCTGTCTTAAAAATTGCCATGGCTTTTCAAGAACCATTGAATTCAAACTCTTCAGTTTTCCTCAATACCTCTAGTTCAAGAGAATCAGACTCCTCAATATATGCTACAGAAGAATATGAACTAATAAATTGTTCATGCCTTGAAAATTATAATGTCTTTCCTTCATTTTTGTGTCATAAAAGTCAAGTGACACTGTTCCATACTCTTCTTCAAGGGCATGCAATGCAAAATCCTAATAAATTGCTGTGTAGAGAGCTAGAATAGTCTGAATATCCAGACTGGAAAGAATTTAGGTTTGCTTTTTGAGTTTTTTCATACATTTATTCATAAGTTAAATACATCAAACAATTATAATTAAAGGATATCCCATCTTAGCACCTATAATTGTTAATTTTTAATCAAGTTTTCTGTTAATAATAATCTATCACATATAAAAAATGGTATAAATATACATGTACTTTCATATAGACTATACAGAGGTATCAGGTACATGTCGTATGAAATTATGTATCCTCAGTAGGCAAATTTGTTGGTGTTTTCATAATTTACTTCTCAAATTCTCAGCTTCTGTTATGCCAGTATATTAACCCTGATAAAGGAAGGAGATTTTTTTTACTTTTAAAATATTAATATTGTGTGATATATTTCTGGATAAGGTGAAATATGACATTTACTTTGTGTTGTGGACTTTTTGTTTTAATTTTACTTAATTGTGGGAATTCCAACTTTACTGTGCAAAAGTAGCTTAGTCTAGAAAACCTGCACTAATGAAACTTTCAAGTGTTATTATCATCTACTATTTTGTTTTGATGGGTCAAAGCCACATTTTCATCAAGGAATTACTTAAAAATAATCATATATTAGTTAAAATTAAAGCTAAAACTTTGGCAACTCTTAGCTCATTAAAAAACATACTGCAGTTAAATAGCGTGTCAAAATAGCTTAAATGGTTTAATATTAGTTTGAGTGTTCACTCTGTCAGAACTGATGTTGGCATAGCTTGTGCTTTCTTTGTGATCTTCAACTTTCCACTGAAAATTGGTGCTTTTAATTATGGGGGTTTGGATTTGACTTTGTTTTAAGAGAGATTATTGCAGTTCTGTTGTATGAGGTTGTTCTAAAACCACTTCTGTATATTAATATTTTCTCTCATGCTGTAGTGCTCCAAATCTGTTCAATCACAATTTATTTAATCTCTTTCCCTGAATTACACTTTTCCAGAGTATTTCCTTTCTTGCTCAATACATACAATCATAATTTCATTATTGATCTGTCCTTTGGAGAAATAAATTCTAATCAGTCAAAGATACTGGGGACAGAAGATTAAGAATATGAACATGCATACTTGTTTTTGCCAATCATTTTATGCAATTTTTGTCTATAAATTAAATGAGCTTACTCATACTAGAGTGTGAAAATGTCCACCGGCACTTCTATGAAACTTTTCTGTTAAGAGACAAAATATGCTTGTGAAGTAGCTTCTGAACTTACAGGACCAAGTAAATCTTGGCATTCAAATAAACAATAACATATGGCAACATGGATACTGCTTTGAGACTCTCTTCACAGCTGGGGTACAGAGCGATGCATGTAAGTGTTTCTCTAGCAGCTGATTAAAAATTCCACAGAAAACCCTGGTGCCAGTAACTGAAGAAAATTACCTTGAAAGTTTGAATGGCCAGACTACATACTTCAACTGAAGCTTAAGGCTTTCACACTAAGTCTACCAATTACCTTTCAGAAAGCTCAGTCATACTGCTCTTATTTTTACCATGTTGTTCTCCACAGCAATTTTATTAAATACATCAGACAATTGCATGACTATGTTCTACAACCAAGCACAGATATTCTAGATTCTCTCATCTCTCTGTTAAAGTCCTTTTTCCATGCCAGTGTTTACAACCATTTCATGATCTGCAGCTTTCAAAGAGTCAGAGGGGTCAGAGAGAGAGGCTATTCCAGAAAGCAGGAAGAAGACCCAGAGTCTGGTTCCCCTGTTCTCTAAAAGAATGGGCAAACAGCTAGCTTGCAATAAATCACATTTCTCTCTTGCTTAGCCACAGGATAGTTCTTCATTTTCCTCAAAGTAGCCTACAGGCATATTGTCACAAAAATGGGTTCTTCCTCCTGGTGTCCAAGAAGCTGAGCCACAGAAAGAGTTGAGATATTTGTTTATTATTTCATGTCTGTGCAGAGATGGGTGCTGGGAGGTAAATGCACAGAGCTAACAGAGCTAACACACCCAGTGTGTTAGCCAAGCAGCATATTTATAGTTTCAAATTATATCAATTCAGGCTAATCTAATTTCTAAATATATGCTTACTTAATAGCTATTGGACAATCTTTCGCACACCTTGACTTAAAGGTACAATGCATCTTAAATTTAGTCCACATGTTCAGTGGGTAGAGACCTTTATTTGGAGGAGGGTAGCCCAAGATTTAGAGGTGGTTTTTTCACATCATAGTGAGCAAAGTTCATCTAAAGGACAAGATTTTAGTTGATTTAGCCAACCTGAATAAAACTTATGGTACATTGCCAAATGCAGCCTCTAGTATCTAATTAAAGGTCTCTCTGTTCATGTTATATCTTGTTTCAAAACAATTCTGCCATTTCTTATTTAATTGGTTCTCTATAGTATTTATTGTTCTCTATGATTCTCTCTGAAAAATCTTTTCTTAAACCACTCAGCTTTCATCCCTATGACTAAGGTTGTTTAAGGTGAAGGAAAAGTAGACTGGAGTTTCTTCTGAAAAGCAAGGCACACTGGTCTCCCACTTACTGAATAATTTAACCACTTGGTTTCAAAGCAAAAGGGAGTGGTGACTTCTTCATTCATCCTATATCTTCAAAAGTAAAAGTTGGTTGTGCTGGACTTAAGATACAGTTAGAGTTACAGATGATTAATTAATTTTATCATAGGTGTCTAACCTTTGAGTCAGGTGCTTAAGCTGGGTGGAATGAGTTTCAGAAAGAGCAGTGGTTATTCCCAAATGGTAGGTACAGGACAATGTGATATCAAATGCTGAATCTTAGTCATTTGAATTGTTACATTGAGAGTAAGGTAGCAAAGGTTTGCATTCCATGAAAGACCATAATTCAACATGAAAAAAAGCTAGATTTTGAAGGAGAAGTTAAAAAACCTCAAAGTATTAAAAAATCATTCTTTCTCAAAAACAGAATTATATATTTTAATAGCTAGCTTATGTTTTAAGCTTTTCTGCATCTTACCTTGTTTTGATGGCTTGCTGTTACTTCAAGGGTTCTTTTTCCCCACAAATGCTCTGTTACCATAATCATATCCAGCACTTTAAATTGCTATGAAGGGATATATTGCTGTTATACATTCAATGTGATTGCATATATTTCTACATTTCAAATTGCTGCTACCCCTGAGAAATTTGCCTCCTTGTCACATATATCAAAGACTCTGTTAATTTGGCCAGCCTCTTTATATGATAATTTCTTATTCAGTAATTTATATATGTATAGATATAGATTCTGATCTCAAAAAGCTGAGAAAAGTTTCTGAGTTGCCACTTCAACCTCAACCATGTATTTCCCCTTAGAACTGATAATATTTTAAGACTGGGTAGTTTTCCTGCACTGATAAAAAGACTTTTAGATTAATAGGTTTATCATAGGAATAATAAGCCAGGAGATACCTTTATTGTGAAGGTTTATTTTAATTTGAGCCATGATTAGAAAATGCTTGTACCCAGGAGGAAGAGAAATATATACTCATGAAAATAGCAATCAATAAATCTCAGAAGAAGGTAATTATTCTTGTTTGATTATGTCAATCCAGAATAGTGTTTTACAACATAGACTCATAAAAAAAGCTAAAATCAAACAGCTAAATTTATTCAATATTTCTGTCAATATTTTTAAAGCAGATTCTAAACAGAGTGTGGTAGTTGCTCTCTAGTGATATCTATTCATTTTTTTAAAGGGTATACAAGGCAATATCTTGTGTCTTAGAACCAAAGCTGACATTCTTTACTATTTTAACCCAAAGATATTAGAAACACTCTATAGTTTGGTTTAATCTTGTATGTTAAAATGTATTGGATGTTGGAAAAGAAAGTTGCTTTCATAGAAATTTGCAAAGGTAAGATTGCACCTTATTAGTTTTTAAACATACACTGAGATGCCTGACCAAAATGTGAATTTTTGTCTGTTAACTTCATTTCAGCAGCAGGCAGTGCCTATATGTTTGAAACAGACATTTGCACTATATCCATTTGTAGGTCCGCTCTTAGTACCTCAGGATAGATGTTTCATACTCTGAAGCACAAGATTAATTTGTACTGTTGGACGTTGAGGTTTGGATGCTTGTAAGGAAAGGAATCCAGCACTTTGCTACAATTATTCTAAGTGTTTCTTCAGATGTATCTTTCTCATTTAGCCCTGGAGCAGAGATAACCTTAAAGATCCAGCACCGACATATTATAATCCATTTATGATAGATGATGGTGCATGGCACCAATTCTCAAAAGGCCAAAGTAAACTGTCTGGGTTACTAGAATCTGCTTAATCGTTTATACTCTACCTTTTCATGACTGTCTCTGCATAGCAATCAGGATGGAAGAGAATTGCCAAGTCACCTGCTCCTCAGATCAGAAGGTGATTGTGGCTTTGAGTAAATATTAAGCAGCCACAGCACTGCCTGGTCAGAAAGAGCAAGTGTACTAGCCTTTTACATCTTGAAGATCTTGGTCGTCATGAAGTGCTAATGTTTGTCATCTGGAGGAGAATGCTGTTGCTTCCCTGTGGACACCACATTGCAAAGTGCCTTTCCATATAATTTGTATCATTTATCATAAGCTATCTCCAGTAGAATCCTGGAGCAGAGTATCAATGATACAGGTGAGGGATAAAATGCCAGCCTATGTGACAGCTGTCATTTTGTGTACTTTGCCCTACGACAGAAAATTATTTTCTTCAAGTTATACCTCTAATCACTTTTGCAATTAAAAACAAATACATGCTCAGTAGGGAATACTGTAATATAGTTTCTTCTTAAATGTGAACAAATTAAGCTTTTATGTAGCTGAAATCTATTTAATTTCTCTTACAGAAATAAAGAATTAAGTGAATGCTTTGAAACACTAAGAATGAACATAGTGTTTTGGAAGAGCAATAAAATAATCTTGATGGAATAAAAATGTGTACCATGTTTGCTTCAGACTGTAATTAGATCCTAAAGATCATTGTGATTGCAGTGCATGAAAATACTCTGTTCTTCAAGAGAATCTGAGGGCAGTAAGACTGTAAACTAATAGATTTAGAAAATAATGAAATTGTATGGCTTGTCTAGGCCATAGAAATACTGTTTGGATCATCAGCCAACTGTTCAAAAAAATTAGTCTTAATTAAATATCTCACTAAATACTGGGCCTGCCTAGTCCGTTGCGTCACTTTCTTTTGTGGTGCAGGTGTGTCACTCTGCTGTTAAGCAGCACTGAAACAGAGAACTTTATAAGGGAAACAATCTCAGTTCATCAGTAACACTGTAATTATGTTCAAATAATTACCTGTTTTACTCGATGAAGCTACATGTCTCAATACTGTGGATCACAGATGTTCTGGAGAAAATAGAGCTCTCTGAATAAACGAACTGAAAAAAGCATTAAGGTTAACATATTGGTTCTTTGCAAGAATGATCTGATGTCCAGTGACTGCTGTCTCTGCTTTAGATGTTCCTTCAGGGGGGTAATAGCAGGGTCACTTGAATCTGTCTTACTGTTGTTGTGATTAAATAAGTGAAAATTCATTGATTCTAGAGTTTCTTACCAATGTCAAATTTGGCTGGATATGGACAATGACTTTAAAAATGGTAGGATTTTCTTTTGTGAGAACACACTTTTTCCTTGAAAATAGCTGAAGAGCAGCTAGAGAAAGGTCTTGCCATATCACTTACTTAGGAAACCAAGCTAAGAAATATACTGGTTCTAAACACAAGCAGTAGCAAGTTACAGGAAGAAGTGTAGACAAGTTCTTAATCAGTAATTCCTGGCTAGTATCTTGGAGAAAATACACCATATGTGCAGCAATAGACTAACAAGGAAAAGAATTCTTTTCAATTAACTGCAGTTAAAGAGAAAATCTGAATAAAATAAAATGTAGTCCTGAATATGCATGCACTCTGTGTCTCTGCTCGGTTTGATTATGCACCTATGCTGTGTTTATTTTACAGTGGTAAGCCACTCACACTCTAACTCCAAGTATAGCAAGTAGCTGAACTCTTAAATACTTTATTTCTTTCTGTATAACTGTTTTGGAAAAGTCGTCCATGAAAAAGAATGGAATAAACTTATACATATAAAATGTTTAGTTTAACTGAAAATACCATAACTATTTTGGTGTTTTTAAAACACAATGCAAGCAAAGAGTTCTATTATTTCTACATTCCATTACATCAATTTTTGCTTGCTAACTAATATTAATTGTGTTTATGTTCACTTTTTCTACAATATCAATCCATAATTTATTCTAGATTGCTCTCGGTATGATAGCAATGTTACTTATTTGCCTAGATTTACAGCACTAACTTCATTGTGCTCACATGTAAGCCAAAACTTATTTAGCATGAAGCTTTATGTGGAAATATATGACAAAAACCTGATTTCAAAATATTTTATTGGACAAAACAGAATTAAAATAGATAAAAAATAATAAAAGAAAAAGATTTGATTTTTGAATACTTTCCTAATTGTTACATGCTATAAGGATGAGGATTTCAGTGGGTCTTACAGTCTTAGAAAGCCCTAAGAATTATTATAAACAGTCATTAATAACATTGCAAAGATGAGAAATATTTTGTGAAAATAACTATTCAAAATCTTGATTAATGTGCATGAAGAATTCAGCTTATATGGCTATCAAGATGCTTAAAATGTATGTCAATATTTCATTAAAAATATTCTAATTGTTTAGAAGGATGTTTCAAGTCCCCTTTTCCCTAAAGCATATGACTTATATACATCTGTATACATCTGTCTGTAACAAGTACCTTCTTCTTGCTCATACAAATGGTTAAAAGACATTTAAGAGAAATTTTAAAGACTACTGAAATACAAAAGACACAAAAAGAATTTTCCAAATTTATTATTCATACTTTATTATTTGAAAGTTCTTTATATGTATCTAGAAAGATGGGTAGGTGTGTTGCTTTCGCAGAAGAGAAGAACATTAAAGAGAAGATACTGACCTACAAAATTATTCATATAGTGTTTGCAAATCCTAAATATCAGAAGAACAAAAATCCTAGGAACTACTCATTATAACTTCCCTTTGGTTTTTATTAACATTGCCTTCACTCAAGAAAACTGTGTCAGAACTTTAACATGTGTCTTTTAGTCCTCAAAAAACTTATTAAAACTGAGAGTAATATCAAACTTCTGAAGCTGCATTTGTTTTACTTTGTCCTAGTAAGGTTTATTCCAATGACTCATGCTGACACATTTTCACATGTAATTTCTCCTTCTAAATCAAGAACTTGGAATATTTTATACAAAGTATATATTGTGATTAACGGAAATCTCTATTTAATCCTTATTTAGGAATGCATTTTCTCTCAAGACATTACCAAGGCACATTTAAATGAGCAAGTGAAACTGGTCTTGAGATGGAGTGATACTTATATTTCTTTGTAATTTCATTCTGAAGAATGTGCATACATTGCTGTACTTTTGCAGATTTACCTTTACCTAGCTCAGGTTCCACCAGTCTGATGTAATCTCAATGAAAGAGATCTGTCTATTGAGAACTACTTTAGATTTCACCCATGTTAAAATTACTGTTTGTTGCCAAAAGGTCTGAGCCCAGAAATTAGAGGTAGCCTGAATGTGTTTGTCAGATTCACCCCATTAATCTTTTATTTGTCATATTTGTTGCAGGATAGCCTTGGTATCCAAGATAATTTAATTTTTACCAGCGGGGCGTTTTTGACAGCAGAAATTTTCAGTATTGTCCTTGGTAACTACAGAATCTACTTCTGCACTTTTCTTATTGTTTACAGAAAATAGACTCCTCTTGTCTCATTTAGAAAGATCAAATATACATATTTAATTTCAGAACAAAGAAAGGGGAAGATGAGCTGTAATCACAGTGTTTTGGGGAAAAAGTGGCTGCCTCATTTATGATCTTATGCTTCAGCTTAAGTAACTTGTTTTTCATTGTTTCTTGCAATTTCTTATTCACATGATAAAAGTGTGCTTTGCAAAGTAGACTTTTCTATTATGCTGTATATTAAATAATAGCCCATTTGGTCATTTTCAGGGCTTCCAAATGCTTTTGTGTGTCATATATTACTGGTGCTATGCATTTGCCAGTGCCAAGAATGGATTCTGTGAGACAGAGTGCCATACAGACTTTAGAAATCTTCAGTGTGTATTCAGTGACCATCTGTCACTACATGCACAGCAAGCTTGACTTCAGTGCAGTTGAGATTCTGCCCAGGAATACTAGAAATTGTGGTTTGGCTGCAAAACTAAACTGTCTGGCTGGTGCAGAAGATGATGACATGCAGGGGCACCAAAGTGTTCAAAGTTCGGGCTCTGATTGGCCGATGGCTGGAGATGGTTGGTGTTTTTTGCCAGATAAAAGTGTGTGGGGTTGCATGGTTGTTCTCTCTTCTATTTTCTCTGACCTGTTGATATGACAAATTATATGAAATGAGGGAAAATAACCTTCTGATAGTTCGGTGTCCAATCTGTATGCTTCTTCATTAGCAGAACTACAAAAGGGATACAAACACCCAAGACTATTATAAGACTAAAATATAAACCTAGTCTCGAATTAAAATAAAATGCATGAATGTTCCATGTGGGACTTGTATTAAAAAAAAAAATCAAAATACCTGAAATAGCCAAATACCACCTGCTAAAAATTAATGGATTTTTAATATTTTAAGCAGCATAGTAAGGACAATTTGAGGTAACTTTTTATGGTGGGTAACTTTCATCTCTTCCTGAGAATTGCATTCTAAGGTCTGTGTTTCCCTTTTTTAAAATAAACTAAGACACTATTGTAAGTTCAGCTGTTAGGCCAAGGAAGGGAACTCTATTCTTATTTTATTCAGGTCAGCTATTCACAGCAAATAATTGATCAAATATATTTGAAAGTAATTTGATTTCATAGTTTAGAGTTTTACAAAAACATGTCTATGTCAATTTCTGTGAAATGAGGACTTTGATATGGGATGTTTAAGTAGATTTTCATTTTTAGTCAGTCCAAACAAAAAATAAACTTTTATTGTCTGATACAGGGAGATACAGAGATCAATGTTACTATTATTCTGATAGATATAAGTTGCCCTGGAGAATGTTCCATGTTCGTAAGCTTCTTCCTAGCTGGTTCCAACAGTAATATCTTAAGAGTAGTGATGTGACAAACTATGGGGGACCAATGAAAAATATGTAAAAAGTTGTGCATCCCCTCCCAGAATACAAGAGCTTTCTGTGAATCAGTCATAACTCTGATTAAAAGGGTTATGCATGCAAATTACCCATTCATTCAATGTCTTAGCCCATTTGTATTCAGTAGAATTGTGCTTGAACAGAGTTTAAAACCAAGAATGGAATAGGAAGTTTAAGAAGCAAGTGAGAATCCAGTGAAAGATCCCCTTCATTCCCTTCCACCAGTCGTCCAGAACTGGTTACATGTATTTCATGGCATAGGTATCAACAGTTGTGTACCGTGTTTTTTCAGCCATGAAAACAATCATACTGATGGTTACACTACTTCCCAAGGTCATTAGTAGTGTCATGTCTATTTGAAGACCTTTACTCAGGGATTTAAAAAGAACCAATTTTTTTTTTTAATTATTATTGTTTAATATTATTTTATTTACTATTAGTTATTATTTTAAACACTGTTGTTTTGTTTCCAGTTCTCTACACACACATTAATTTACAGATGTAAGGCAAACATAGAATGACACTACTGAATATTCAAAAACACCCCAAAAGCCAGAACTACTTTAGCTTGAGTTCATGTTATTCTGATGTTTCGACACTGTTAAACAGATTGTAGTTTAGGTTGAAAAAATAGTCTCTACTGCAGAATTGAATACCATACTTTTCAAGTATTAAGAGCGTGTCTGTCTCCCCTCTAATCAGCAAAAAAAGTGAATAAAAATTAAGATCTTAACAGTAATGANAAGAAATTAAGATCTTAACAGTAATGATAAATAAAATTAAAAAAAACAAAAAACCCATGACTGTTATATTTTTCCAAGTTTCACCAAAATTTTAAAAGAAAGAGTATGTACTTAAGAGCATGACATACTGACTAAAAGGCAGCTAGAAGGACCCTCTTTTTTATGCCAAGGCCATTTCTCCCTGCTGACAGTTATTAAACAGAAAGAAATGGACTAATGCTAAAATAATGAAATCTAGTCAATACACTGCCTGAATCAGGAGACTGGGAAAAAAAAAAACAATGCCCTGAATGCCCACTATACTTAACAGTGTAGATCACAGGATTATTTCTAACACTAAACACAATATTTCAGTGGATTTCTTAGAAAAAAAGAAATTCTGTACAAAATTCAGCTATGCGTTTTTGGAAATGGAAACACTTAACCACATCTAAGCATCTGTCATCAACACTTCCTTGGGAGAGAAAGGAAACTGAATGTCTATTGAAAGTGAGAACAAAATATCTTTTTTGCCAAACCTAGTACAAATCATCAGTTCCAAGGCAAAGTGTTTTCAAAAGCTTGGCTGGAGTCCACTAAGACTTATTTTAATCAGATGTAGGGAGAAAGGAACAATATCAAGCTGTTATTTCATGTTAATATTTGCTCCTGTTAGCTAAAATCCACCAAACAAAACCCCTACATACTTTAAAAAAAGTTTAATTGAATAAAACGTGTTGCAATTTGTCACAGAGATGTTTAATTTCATTCTAGCTTTGATAGAAACTCTTTGAAACCATTATTGAAACTGATTTCCAAAAGATAATGATTTCTACCCATATCAGTCGTACTGTCTAGTATCTTTAACCTCTAAATAATTCTGTTTACAGTAGTTTTCAAGGTAAGCAGGAACTAAGATTTCTGAAAGCTATTGAAATTTATTATAGCTGAAATGCAAGCAACCAAATGTCACAGCACACTCTCCATGCCTCAACAAATACATTTAGATATAGATAAGAGCATAAGTTTTTAATGGAAATGGCACATTTGAATGCTTTTTCTCTGTGTTTGAACCTACAAAAGTAAAAAGCTCCTGCAGAACAGACCAAAATAACCAAGCTGTGGGACACAGCAACATTGATATGAGGAGCCTAAGGCTCAGGAAGTTAGAGTATTAGTTAAGAAAAGAGGAGAGGAATAGGTGAGTGCTTACAATATAAAATATTACCGTGCTAAGAATCTGAATCTTTCTTTTGTCTGCTTCTTCTAAACAAGCTGAGAGACATACTCAGGAAGGCAACTATTGCATCCCAGTGAAAATAGTAAAATTTGTATGTATTTCATCTTACCACTTCCAGTGCCCTCCTCTGACAAAAGCCAAGACTGATAATAGAATTTTCATAATTTCTATTTCTGAGCATATTTTATTTCTCATGTTCTTGAACAGTTCTAGAAATTTCATGGGTCGGTACTGAAATTGTTCAATTATCTCCCTGTAAGAAATATGGAAACCTTTATTTTAGCATTGCTTCCAAATGCAGTTGAAGTTTGTTAAAGACAAACCCCCCCAAAATAATCAACACACTCCCCTGCCCCAGCCCCTCCTTATAATATTGTGGTATTACACACTGCAGTATTAGCACTTCTACCAAGGTAAAGAGAAAAAGTTTTCCCTTTTAATTATTTTTTCTTTCATTTCAGGGCACTCTTCCTTTCACTCAATAGTTTTCTTTCTCTGTCCCATCCCTGTAGAGAAATACAATTATACTTTGACATGTCTCTCTCAGCTCTTCCTAGCCTTAAATGATACTGGCAATTCCATAGGCTGTGGCTCCCTTGTGAGGCTTCCCTGCTGTCAATTTGTTGGTTTTTTCATCTAGTAAAACATAGTGGATTTTCTGCCTTTTTCATTATAAAAGTAATGTTATCCATAAAGTATCCTTTTACTTAAATAATAATTTTTTCTTTATTACTTTCTCTGTGGTCCATTTAAAATTCAGTCTTTGTTAATGGATCTGAACATATTTTCTAGCCTCTCTGATAATGTTCTCTGATCACCTTCTCCTTTCAGGCATGATAAAAGGAGTAAAAGATACAATCAGAATTAGTGGGATTGGAACAAAATGTTGAGATTTCTGTGATGATGATAACTCTGGGACCATTCTCCAAAGGCTTTTTTCCTCTGGGTATTTTGCATTTGCATACAGACACCATCTAAGCTTCAAAAAAACTCACCTGTTCTTTAATGTAGCTTTAGGAAGAAAGCCATTAAGAGGCTAGACTGCCAGCAGAGAGTATGTCAGGTGTCTGCAAGCAGCACCAGTGCATCCCATCTAGTCAAGCATCTGACCCACAGGCTTGTCTGAAGGCTTTGTAGTGTATGATGGTATGACTAATGGTGTGATTTCCTTGTTTTTTGTTTCATCCTCTCTTAAAAAAATTAATTACATGCAAGGTGCCTTTACCTGCAGTGTCTTTTTCTAACATTTTGTTACTTCATCTCTTCTCCTCTCCACAAAAAGAAAATTGTTTCTATATTAAACAAGTCAGGAGATTTGGGAGACTCAGTTGTTGAGAATGTTAATGTTATTGAATCAAACTGTTTCCAACAAAAGGTTTAATAAATGAAATAGTTAAAATTTCTCATGTAATCTCCATTTTATATTACTGATTACTTTTAATGTAGGGACTGATATGAAGATGCCTGGTGTTACATTAAATTACATCTCAGTTTCACCCTAACCATTTTACACAACTTGAAGGCTTACCTCAACACAGAGAGTCCATGCTCATTGTCCATGGTTTTAAAGTGCAGATCATAATCATTTCTCTGCACCTTCATGAAAGATGCAGAGCATTCAAATGTGCAAAGGATGGTATTGTGGCAGGATTATGACATATCTCAGAGAGGGACACATGCCTGGCTTTACACTGCTGCAGTTACATTATGCACTAAATTTCTCACATCAGCAGCAAAGAGCTGCCTTGCAGAATGGGAACAATGGGGAAAAGGGGCAGACTTGTCCTGCTGTTGTTGTACATTCACCTTGGTGAGCAAGGAGACTCCCTAAGGCACATCTGCCTTTTCATGTAACCAGGCCTGTGACTGCATAACAAATTTGTCTTTGAGTCTTCCAAAGCTGCAGACATGTTGAGAGAGTCCTACAGTCAGAAATACAGTCTCTCTAAATTTCTTCCTGTTTCAGCTCCAGAGGAGCTTATTCTCAAAACTTGGTGATATCCTGGGGAGCATTATGCTGTGCCAGTAGAACAAGGCTCATAATCCATTTGTGCTCATGCTGAGTAGTATCTGTAAAGTGAGACAAAGGCCTTCAGCAATAAATAGCAAACTTTCTAGTCCACCAGCTCCAAACACTTTGAACTGACCAATCTGCTACAAAAACAGCAGCATTTGCCACAAATATTTGCACATATTTGATACTACAAAATTACATGTGGCTGAAAGACTATTGATTTTCTTTTTTCTGTGCTTGTTTTGATTCCCTAGAACAATACATTGCACATAATGTTTTGGGGCTTGTCCCTTCTGGGAGTCCATGCTTTTTCAGATCAGACTGAGTAATTTTGAAAGTTGTTTCTGCTTTATTGATTTCCTGCCCAAATCCATTTTGCTAAGTAAACTGATACAGGAAGTAGGGCTTGTGAGCATCTCACAGACACAATAACTCCTTTCCAAAACTCCAAGGCTTTATAATTTTAAAATCTGATTTTTATTAGACCTAGGTGACCTGTAAAACAGGAAAACCTCAGATCTGCTGGGTAAGATGGAGTAAAAATAAACAACTTTGCAAAATCATTTCACTTTGCTCCCTGTGTCCTTGCAGAGGAGAATCCTTTGCTATGAGCTTCTACTCTGATACTCACCAGACTCAAAATTCCTCCGGTTCCTTTATGTTTCATGAGAAAAGACTTGTAGTCTGTTTCAAGAAAGACTCAGCCTGCCCACACCTCTTCCCAGGGGGCATGCCAGTCTTTTGTCTACTCCTGGAGATGTTCTCTCTCTGGCTCTTGAAGGTTTCACTAAGACAGGTGACTGTGGTTCCCTTCTGGCACAGGTGCAGCCAATTCAGCTCACACTCATGTCCCCCCCAACCTCATCAGCCTCTCTAAAACCCCTCCCATTGCTCTGCCTGTTTTCTCTCCCACTCTAAGGATGGAAGCCTTCTGTGGTAGAAGTGTCAGCCAGGGAGGTGGAGTGGGGGAGTTGTACCTTTCACAGCAGGTGAGTGAGCCTGCTCTGGTGACTGGCTGTGTAAAGGGCTGCCAGGGCACACCAGGCACTTCTTTTACCAGGCCTTTTCATACTCCTGAACCTCCTGCTGCTGCTGTGCTTCCTGCCCTGCCTGCTGGCACTGGTGGAGCTGCTGGTGCCTCAGTGGGTGGGTGGAAGGGAGCACTGGGCTGCCTAGCCCTCTGTGGGCACCACCTGACACCAGGGCTTGGTAAGTGGCAGGGTTTAGGTGCTTTTTAAAAATGTATATATATTTTATTTTAATAATAGTGAGGGAAAGAACAGTTACCATTCAATTTGGAGCAAATAAGGTCCCATTGTTGTGATGCCCCTGACTTCTGTTCCTTTCAGAAGCATTTGCAGGGTTCAGCACTCTCTGGGGTACCTGTTCCAGTGGCTGCCCCACTGAACCACCTTCACAGACAAGTAGTGTTCACTTACCAAGTTACTGCGTAGTGGTGATTGAGCCTCTCTTTATGCTCATGTGGAATAGTTAAGGAAGAAATAACCAAACCATTCATAGTGACTGGGGGGATAAGTATTCCTCCTTTGAAGTGTAGTTAGCTCAAATGTGTT
Organism: Thryothorus ludovicianus; assembly: GCA_013397245.1. Lineage (NCBI taxonomy): Eukaryota > Metazoa > Chordata > Aves > Passeriformes > Certhiidae > Thryothorus > Thryothorus ludovicianus. Next base: position 26,466 of record VZTB01018015.1, read on the forward strand.
TGTATGATTTATTTCCTTACAATTACAAGGGAATTCTGTATTGCATTTCTGCTCCTATGGTGCCAGTTACCAGTTCAGTACTTAAAATGCACTGCGTAATTTTAAACTCTGTAAAATTTGTGTGAAAATTTCGTAGTAATGGTGGGTATTGATTTCTGCGTTTTTTATGGTCAGTATAAACAGCCATGTGTGTTAAAATAGGCTACTGATGAATGGTATTTTGCATAGTTACTGTATTTTCCTGGCTTACTTGGTAGAAAATAGCTCAAACTTCTGAGATATTTATTTACATTCCACGTGTACTAGTTTATTAATTTTGTGGCATTTAATTGATTTTGGTTTTACCAACAAAAATGTTTAATTAGTTTTGTAAGCCTTCACTCATTTCACGTCTCCTGAATATAGGGATAATACTGCTGTTTTAAGGTTCAAGTTGTACCAGGACCATCCTTAAAATTTATATTGATTTTTTTTTTTATGGTAAAATAGATGATTAAGGCTCCACTTCATTTTGTGTCCTCATCTCCAATGCAAAAGACTGTAGACCTCTCAGAGATATTTTGGTTAAATAAGCATGTCAAAGAGACCTTGATTTAAAAATTATTTGATTTGGTGTTTTTTATTTAATTAAAAATATAGAAAACTAATAATCATCAATTTATTTAACTTTAACTAATTAGAAACATCAATAATGATATGTGTATTAGAAAATTATAAGGTTACAATTCTTTGAAACCCAGAATGAGTTCTTGGTAGTGGGAGGATAGGGTTAAATACCTTCTTTTCAGACCTAAAGCAATTTCTGCAAGGTACTGTACTAAGTCCCTTGTCTCATGACATGTATTTGAGTTTTTACCAAGTAAGTGTAGCTTCTGCAAAAATAAGTTCTTTTTTGGAGATATAAAAAGCATTTCTATGTACTGTTTTTATCCATCCTTAATGGTAAGGGATATCCTAGTGTCCTTATGTCATCTTGCTTTTTGAAGCACTAATTTTCTATAGGTTCATGGTTGAGATCTTGCCAGCCAAGTTTTGAGAAACAGGTTTTAAAATCAGTAATCTTATGCAATACATATGTAGAGTTTAAAAGTAAAACATAAAATTTCTGTACATTGTAGGATAATTTCATAAAATCAGTTTTCTGAATGAGCTGTTGTGCAGAATGTACAGAAGTGCATACAAGGAAAAAGAGGTTTTTGAGAATGATGCTTGCTGCTTCAAAAGTTATAAGTGAAGCCACTTTTAAACCCAGGTCCATGGTTATTTAAAAAAAAACAAAACCAAAAAAACCCCAAAAAGTCAAGCTATTAAACTGTAATCTGAGGATGGAGACATCTGTCTGAAAATATTTGATAGTGCCACTACTGAGTGGCATGTGACAAGAGCAGATGAATATAGGTTACAGTCAGAAAGGATATATTTTATTTGCTTTCATGGGTGACATCTCTAGTTACAGGTATTTTGCTTTCAAATACATGTTTGCTCTTTTCGTAAGCTATGTAGAAATAAAATGGAGATAGGAACAGATTCTGAAAGAGAAATAATGTAGACAAGGAAAGGAGAGCATGAGTTCTTCACACTATTTTGTAAGTGTGGGTAGACATAGAGAGGAGTTTACTTTTCTGAGTTGTTTCAATTTAAGTGATCAAAATATTAATAATTTCTTAGAACTGTTCTTTAGGGAATAGCTTACCATAGGGTGGGAGGAGCTAGTTTTTGCATTGCCATGATACTCTCCTGTAATATCTCTTTTATGTACGGTCACAGTGAAGGTTTTGCCCAGCTTGAGCAAAGTGGGCAGGCAGAAACCTTAACTGTTTGCAGGCCAGAAGCAGGAAAATTGTCTTTTCATCTCCTGAAGGAAAGTGTGACCTTACCCATCAATATTCTTAGCTAAGGCTTCACGGCTTCTCATTTCAGTGAAAGCTTAAGCTGAACGCCAGTGGGAGGTTTCAGTCAAATCAATGACACAGGTCTTTGCTTTGATCAAAGTCTATTTGTAAAGACTGCTTTAGGGAGACAGAAAATGGTCTTGAGGTGGCCAGGGTCTGGCATCAGATAGATTTTTCCTTAGTGGATGGGGAAGAAAAAATGACCATAATGCCTAGCTGGGACCTACTGGTTGGCCATAAGACTCTGGTGTTTATTTCTATGTATGAGGAGAAGGTGGATTGTGACCATTTTAACTTTTAAACATTTTGATCTGTGGATTTCATAAGCAAGCCACTCACTCTTCTAATTCTTGCAAATGTTTTTTGCCCCTAATTTCTTTTAATATTTATATTTGAGAAGAGGTAGAATGGATGACATGCTTAAGGACTTACACTGCTTTTAAATGTAATTCTTTTAGTGAAAAATTCTAAATCTTGATTTTTCTATGAAATAAAGTTTTGTTATTCTCTTTGCTTATGCATAGGACTCAGATTTTTATTAGTCATCTTTCTTTTTTCTTTGTGTCCTAGCTGGCCAGCAAACATATAATTTCTCTCTCATTCTTCTTCCTCTCCCACTTTAAATGCAGTGACAAAATGATTCCTCCAAATCCAGGAGCTATGTGGAACAGCCATCTGCCCATCTAGAACAGCTTTCTTTTTCTATTGATTGCCAGCTTCACCCTTTTATAGCAGAACGCTTTCTTTTCCAGATGGAAATTGCATATTTACATTTTTTTCTGTTTCCCCAGGAAGTCATGTGTACAAAGCTGTGTTATGCATTGTGACACTATTGGTAGAACTGACTTAGCCAACGATTTGCATTTCTGAAATACCACCTATGTCTTTGCATTCATAATTGCTTAATTTTGATAGATACTATCCTAGAGAGCTAAATTTCTGGTAGTGAATATTTTAGTAACTTAACAACATTAAAAGTTGTCATTGTCACAATTGAAAAATATCCAAAGGTTCAGGAACTGTGAATAACAGAGACTAAAGAAATAATAGCAACTTAGCAGCATTTTGCCCAGACATCTTTTGTTACAGATCTTAAAGAATCTGTGCTTATTGTAATGAGTTTTATCTGCAGAAATATTCTCTGCTTCATAAAAGAAGCTTTAATCTTGACTTTAATCTGGGCCTTCATGACTGCTAGTTTTCACTTTTTACTTTGCTCTACTGCCAAGGCTATGTGCTTTATTGTTACACATGAATGTACACCTGGATTAAAAGTAAAATCTGTTTTGGTTTTTTTTACTTTTCTTCTTTTCTTAGTTCTACCAGAAAAAGTAAATATTTTTGCCTAATATTCCTCAAGAAACTTTTTTAGCTTTGTTTCTATGTGTCTATAAGTACTGAGTCAACTCAACTGTTCATGTTTTATTATTATTACTTGTTATTTATAATTAGTTTTCTAATTAACTTGCAAAGTTGAATGTTTATTGGGAAAAACCAAGAAATCTGACTGTGTGTTTGTTTGCTTATGCACACATCTCTAGTTTGCAATTACATGAATATTTATGTGTACTGAAATTGTAACACATACATATATATTTCTATTTTTTTGTATTTATATTCTCTACTATCTTCTCGTCTATACTGACACTAAAATTGTGTTAAAGTAATATAGTCTTTTTGATCAATCTCATGGCTCTATTAATAGTTTGTAATTTGACAAGTACATCTGCCTTTTCGTTAATTAAACACTTATAGAGGGTGCATAAGGCAGAATCTTTGTCCTGACATATAATAATAAAATAGAGCATAAAATAATGCCAATGTTTTAATCAAAACTCACATAAACACAACACAATGCATGTGTCTTTGCAGTAGGTTTATTTTGTTCTCTCTACTGAGTGTATTTCACTGTTTATGAATTATTTCATCAATTTGTTTAGCTTATAATTGCCTTTTGTTGTTGCTTTCATATAATGATGAAAGAAATTTTGCTTAATTTCATCAAGTAAAGCTATTAGTTTTCAACAAATGGCAAAATTTAGGCATTTCAGATTCAGGTAATCTTGAATCTTTGTCTCTCTGAATATGTTAATATTTATATATATGAACTTACACATAAAAAGACTTCAACTGTTTAATGGCAAGTTGAGGGCAAATGGTGGAGTGTTTAATTTCATTTGGTAGGTTATCAATAGCTCGAGTCCAAAAAAAGATAAAAAGTAAAGATATCAGATGCGATATTAAGTGTGGTATGTTATTAATTAAATTATGTCAAAACATAAATCATGCTAGAGGTATAAAAGCAGTAATTTGTGTACTTTTTGGATGAAATCAAGAAATATGTCCGAATCAGACCTTTTTTCTTCTTCCCTGATTGATTTATTAAGATTTGAAATTCCTTTTCATCAGACAATTTACTTTCACACCTTTGTTTAGAGAATTAAAAAGGTAAATAAATTCACGTTTGAGTGAACTTCATTGTTGGTAATGTGCAAAATATTAAGTGCCAGAACTTAATCTTTTGTACTATGGTAGTTTTTCAGAATTTTATCTTCTAATGTTTTGTTTAAATTCTGGACGGATACGTCTTTGGTTTTGACTGGGAAGTATTGTGTGAACTGGGCACATACAGGTACCATCAAGATGGCCATGATCCATGGCTGAAGTGTGAAGAAAAGATTTATTCCATTATTTTGCTGGCAAAACAGGAGCACATGCACTGCAAAGCTTATGTCATCTTAGCAGGGGCAAAAAGCACTCAGGCTGTTTCCTGGCTCACATATCAGGAAGGTCTGGTGCAGGCACAGTTCTTCACAAGACTGTTTTATGCTCTCCAAGATTCTTATCTCCCTTCCCCCCTTACCAGGCCTGTGAACAATCCTTTTTAGGTCTTTTGCAGAGTTCTGTTAAGTGGCTTCTCAAGATAGACAGAAATGGTGAATTTTCCCTGAGTATTCTTAGCACTCCCCCAGCCCCAAGGTCATCTTGTGTAAAAACAATTCTACAAACAAGTCTTTCTCCTCCCCAGTCTCCTATCCAGTTTTAACCCTTTCCTCTTTACATGTGTTAACAATAACCAGGAAAATATGTTGTCAATAACTTTTTGTTGAACTGGACAGAATATGTATTAGTAACAAATTATTTGGTATAAGGTACCTAAATTTAAGTATAATCTATTTATACTTAAATGAAGAAATTGGATTTTCTATTATATTCCCTATAATACAAACTGTTCTTCTATTCCCAAGAACATGTAGTTTTATGTGTCAATTCTTTCCTCAGATTCACACTGACAATGTATAATCTTGTTATGAATAACTTGAAAGACTGGATCTTTTCCAACATAAATGATTTTATGATTCTTTGACTATATCACATTACTGAAGCAAAACTTCTCAGTATTGATTTAAATGTGGAGAAAATGTACTATATATCTCAATATTACTATTTTTTCTTCAGAGTTCTTGAAATATAGGTAACCATGCATATAACTACACTTGAGTGATGCAATATAAGGAACATTCACTCTTTGGCTCCTCTGGAGAGGAATGGATTACACAAAACTATTAGGAAAAATGACAGGTGTCTGTCTTCAGATTAATATTGTGAATTTGGCTTGATTTAGGACTGAAAAATATGACAATTTAATGGCTGATTTTTAACTTTGACAAAACTGAGAACCAGGAATGTGATTGAATAGAGTTGTAAATGGTGTAAGTAGGAGAACATTTAAATATGGGTAGAAGTTTGAAAATAAAAATGATTGATTTTGAGTCTAGCAAGCAAAGTAGCTACTTGTGTCATTGTTTTGAAAGCTTTTCAAACAAAGTAGGCTAGTCTAATTATCAGGAAAATCTTGTTTTATAAGGTGGGAAACAATCCCATGCAGCACTGCATACTGTCCTTAGTCATTCCAACTTACATCTGAGCTTGACTGAGCTAATCTACACTCAAAGAGCAGCTCATGTCATGATAAGCAATAGCAAAAATATATATAAGAAATCTGATTTTCAACAGATTTATTTTTGTCTTGTAGAAGGGCAATACATAATGAAATAGAGTACTGTGACTTAATGCTCAGAAATAAATAATGAGTTGATTCTTTAGAAATGTCTGGGTCTTTAGGGATTGCTGCACTCAAATTTCTCTTGAGATTCAAAACCCACAGTGGGTAACATATAAAGAACAATGTTCTTCAGTTTGTAATCTTATACCTTTATGGGTGAAAACACAGCTTCTCTACTGTGTCTTTATGTAGGAGAGCTCTATGGAGGGCACAGAAATTACATTTGTGCTTCTATTAGAACAAAAATATTTGTAAACGTCTTTTTTTATATTTTTTTAAATTTTCCAACTGTGAGCATGGCAAGCTGGAAAGAATGACAGAAAGCTGGTTTTGGAAGGATGGAGAGGAACAGATGTTATGAAAGAGCAATGATAACTCTTAAGGTGGAATATGCCTCATGCGTGGGGGTGTACTCATTCAATATATTTAGGATTTTATGGAAAGTTTTCTTTGGGTTTTGGTGAGTTTTCTTGGGTTTTTTTTGTTTAGTTTTTTAATTTGTTTATTTGTTTTGGTTTTCTTTTGATTTTGTTCTATTTTAAATCTGTTTAGGTATTTTATTTCACAGATGTCTATACTGACCGTAGAGAAAGATGCTCTCTCTCTCCTGTTTTGTACATCTCCCTAACTTTCTTCCATTGCAGAAATCTGTTTCTTTTCTACATCTTCACTACTGCACTACTTCTTCACTACTACCTTATTTTCAGACTTCCTACTTTCAGAAAAAGTATTTGTCAGATGTATTCCAAACTGTTAAGGAAAATGTCTGAGACTGAGTGGGGGTGTTTGTAGGGAGTCAAGTGGAGCCCCCCTTGCTTCACTGGAGCTGCCCTCCTGTGAAGGGGCTTCAGTCTCAGCAGTTAAAGCTTCAGATGTGGGGAGTGTGACTCCTGGAGGGGCTTCTGGACGGTCACACAGGCAAGTTTCCTTGACAAGATGCATTGCTGAGCCTGTTTCTCATCTAGAGTCTGTCGTGCTTTACAACTCAATAAATCGTAGCTAATTAAATATTCTCATTTAGTGGCTACTTAAATTCACACTGGTTATGTAATTAGGTGTAATGACACAAACCAATGTGCAAAAACGGTCAATAATCCAAAGGTGTGAAAAAACTCACAAATGTTTACAAGCTAATGTATAGGCATAAGGCTGTGGGATGAACAGTTTATCATTGCTCTCTCTTGCATTTTCTTGGTATTGTGTACTTCAGTAAAAAAACTTAACTTTCTCTTAAGAACTTGTGCGTCAGATGTGGTAGAAATATTCAGAAAAGCAAAGTTACTGTAGAAAAAGAGATGTAAGATTGTCCCAGTGATATTCCTCGTTAGGAAGAACAGTATGAAAATTGCTCCTTTTACTAATTGCAAGTATGAACCTTGAGCATATACAAATCTTTTGATCTCTGGCTGCTGGGTCACTCATCCTCAAATTTCAGGTTGTGACCACACTTGATCTCTTACAAAGAGCTGTAGAAGATCACAGTGCCCCTCTATTGTCAGTGTCTCTCATATGCTTTTGTAATTGTTACAATTTGGGCTGCAACAAGAGCTTCTTATTTCATCTTTGAACCACAAGTTAAATCTTTTACAACTGAGTGCAAATGAGCAATAATGATAGGTTGTGTGCTGGTCTCATTTGCTAATACAAAGTTTATTTTAAAAATTTATGAAATGTAAGCCTTCTCTAGTCAATAAGCATTATTCATAACTTACTATTGCAGAGTAATTTCTTTGGTAATTTTTGCATTGAAATTATAATGTTTTCCAATATATGGTGGACATATAACGTTTGTCACTTTGTGAAGTCTATCTTAAATAAAATTTTTGTGTGTGGTTTTGAGTTTTTAAATTTATTAAATATTTGGAAGATGGTCAATAGAAGATGCAGCTTTAGATGTAAGAATAACCATAAAAGATAATGTGTTATTTTTCCCCATCCTTCTTTTCTAAAGAAGGAGAGCCTTTTATTTTATATAATTTTATTATATATTAGTATGCTAATACTAATGTCTAGAAGAAAGGATATTTTGAATCCTATGTATCTCTTTCAGATACCCATCCATCCTCTATCACACTTAAAGGACAATAAATCCTGAATTATTTATTATATAATGCCACGCAATATTTTGCTGATTTTTGCTGTATCCTTTCAGTGAAGGAGGTGATTTGATTCCCAAATGAGTTCTTATTGCACTTCTCTGGCTTTTGGTTGAAACCTAAAACCAAATTTTGCAGCTGTTTTCATATTAAGAGGTCATAGATTGTGCTGACAATTACATCTGCCTGGCAAGATACAGTGATTTGTTTCTAGTATATTAAATGTTAAATTTTACTATAAATTATACCATAGTTAAATTTAGTCAGTCTCACAGTTTGAAATAGATATTAACCTTCAGCATTCATACTAGTTGAATAACAAGAGTTCAAGGGTCCAGAGTTTCTTCAAGAGATGTGTGGAGTGCTGAGCACTGAAGATAAAGCAACACTGATTGTATTATTGAAACTGTGTAGTGTTCAAATTAAACATAACATCAAAGCAGTTCTATGACAAAATATTTTACAGAAAATTTGCACAGGAAGAAGAGAGATTTATCTTTAGAGACGAATTTTTATTTATAATATTTCAGGATACTTTCTTGGCTTTATGTAAAATTTAGTCAAGAACTTAATGTAATGAGATATGATGCTGCAATATTTTAGTTTGGATTTAGGTGCAATGGTGGTAAGAAGTACTGTAAACTTACAATATATTATGACAGATTATTATTGCATAATATTTTAGATATGTAGCTCATCCCAAGCTATTTTGTCCTCCTAAATATGGCAAAGTGTAATGTCTCTGTTTCAGCTTGTTTTATGTAAAGTGAAATAAGCATGGACTATAATTACTTTGTCGGACAGTAAGAGGTTTTTTTGCGTGATGCTTGTCTAAAGAACCTTAAATTCAATACAAGTTGATTCAGGAAGATAGTTGCTATTAGTTTCCCCTCAGTGAAAATACACTTCCAGTGACTAGAGGAACTCTGTTTATTATTGCTTTCTCTCAGTCTTGTATTCATGATTTAATGAGGGAAATCAAAGTTATAACAATACTAGATATCAAATGTATGCCTTAGATCTGATGTGTCAAAACATCTGCAAAAAACAAGTTTAAATTGATTTTTATTTCTGTTTCTTAAGCCCATTTGAGGAACAGCTCACAAAGAATAACAAAAGCAGATTTCATGTTTAAGAAAAATATGCTTTCAATTTAGTTTATAATGATATTTTAGGAGAAGTTCCTGTTATTAAACACGTCAGTTTGATTTCTGACTGCAGTTTTCAATTAAGAAATAAGTATTCTATTCATGTGTCAAAAGTAAGGGAAGTAAGGGAATATTTTTTTCATCAGCATATAATGAATGGGAGTAGGCACTTATAAGAAAACAGTGTACTGAACTTATATGCAAGATTTTTTCTAGATTGAAAGAAACATAGTATGATTAAAGATACTATTGAAATGCTGCCTGTCACAAAAAGTTTTGAGTTCTGTTTGTGTTAAATAGTTTAAGAGTGTGTCTATGATAACAAAGTAGTAAAAACATTTTGACTTGACTTGCAATAGTCAATAAAAAGACTATCTTTTATAACGAAGAAACTGTCTTGATATTTTGAGCATTATTTTTCAGAAAGATGTTTTCTTTCTTTTGAATGTTTTGGTCTATTAATAGGTCATAAAATAATAATTCATTCTAGTGTTAAAAAGTTAAGTTACATTGTATCTGTCGTAGTAGCTGTATCATAGTATTTGCCCCTTTTCCTCTCTTGTGCTTTTGTAGATAGGTGGAAAGATTGTCATGTAGAAAAGTAAGAGAAGGATCTCTGTTCAAAATCCCTGGATATGTGTATGTCTCAGTATAAGGGAAACTTGTGTGTATTCTGAGTGTGAATTTAATGAATGTAGAAGGACAGTTGTATTCTAAGCACTCTCACCTTCAAACTGCAGAGTTTGTTGGGTTTGTTTGGTTTGTTTTGCTTGCATTTTTTGGTTTTTTTATCCTAGACCAGGCTTATTGTAGAGGCTAGGGGATTAAAGGTATTCTGGGTGGAATTTAGGAACAAAGATGCAAACAGATCAGAGGAAGAAAGACCTAAAGAAGCTCTGTGGTCTCTTCTTTCTTCATGGAATGCATACTTAATATTTTTCTGCAAGATTTACATAAATAGTTAATAAATTAACTAATTGTCTTTTGTTTTTATAGTGCTTTTAGTAAAACAAATGATCCTTTAGGAATAATTTAGTCAACTTAGTAATCTTTAGTTCTTTTGAAAGAAAGCACCTCACTAAGGAGAGGATCTGAATTTAATAAGGCAAAATTCCAAAATCCTTTTCTTGTCTTGTAATTTTAATTTCTCATTAATTTCTGGGCAAAAAGACTGTCTTTTTGGAACCTTAAAAATGAAACCAAAGAGTGATTGTACATATATATGATTCTCAAAAAAATGTTTAACTTTCAAATCTCTTCTTTGGACAGATGTTTTACCTATATACTTCTGTCTATTATTGCTACAGTGGGATCGTGTGTTAGTATTCTGATAGCTTATATCATTTTACACATAACTAATAATCATGCATGAACATTTGTTTTCTGCTTGACAATCCCTGAAATATCACTGCAGATGCAGTGTTTTCTAGCCAACCTCTCATGGCACTTTGGCTCTTATGTACTATGTTGAATGAAGAGATATTTTAATTGTGTACAGTATAGTATGAACTGCAAGGGAATTTTCCTCCCAGTCTACCACTTATTTGCAGTTTGCAACTGCCATTACACAGGTAGACCATTTATTTTCCTGTCATGGTCTATATTTCCCTTATCTCTCCAACTTCTTCCCCCCTTCCTCCCACATGCTTGACCCCAAAGTTTTGGAACCAAGATTTGAGTGGTAAGAAAAACCCAACAGATCCTTTTTAGCTAGAAATTGAAAAAAATTATTTGAAATTTGAAAAGGAAAATTTCTGAAAACAATTGGGATTATATAAAATAACCTTTGGTGTTTGGGTAATTGTACTGTTTATCAGAAGTGTACATTTGTGAGTGAATATTTGTGGGTTTGTATATAGTCAAAATGTTGACTGTATGAAAGCTGGGTTGATATGGTATTAGTAACAGGATAAAGAGGTTTTAGAGAGATGTCCAGCTGGCTGTTAAGAAAAATTAATTGTTATGATTATATGTGACATTTGAATATATTTGGATGAAGGCATTAAGACAGTCAAATAACCTTAATTCTGACCTTATTTTAGTAGTATTCACTAGCACCGTAATCACAGTTGTAATAATGCATTATTTCTGCAGATTTAATTAAAGCAGTTTCAAAAATGTCTTTGTTTCCTTTCCT
>VZTB01018015.1:44998-61387 GCA_013397245.1 Thryothorus ludovicianus
TCCAATGAAAAAAATTGCTTCGTTTCATATATTATTAAAATTATATAATCATTAAGGTTTGAAAAGACCTGTAAGATTATCAAGTCCAATTTTCATCCTAGCACCACCATCATGTTCATCACTAAACCTTGTCTTCAAGGGCTATTTCCACATTATTTTAACACAACCAGGAATGATGACCCTACCACTTCCCCGAATAGTCTGGTCCAATGCTTTTAAACCCTTTCCAATTTTCTATTTCCTAATATCTAAATCTCCCCGGAAGAACTTGAGTGTGTTTATTTTCATCCTGCCACTTTTTACCTGGGAGAAGAGACTGACACCCTCTCACTTCAGCCTCCTTTCAGGTAGCTGTAGAGAGATATAAAGTCCCTCTTGATCCTCCTTTTCTCCAGACTAAGTAGCCTCAGCTACTCCTCATAGTGTAAGGTGGAAGATTTGGTATCTATCTTACTGTTTTTTCATTGGAGAGTGATGGTTTTCATTGTGCAAGGATGATGTATAAGCACTGTTTTTAAGTTAGATTTTTCAAGTTTTCATTTTATCTACCTGGAACTTTTAAAGGTTGTGGGTTTATTAATGGTCTTATAAATTTATTGATAGCTAGGAAATCTTTGTTATCACTGTACAGAGCCTTTTATTGGTGTTTTTACAAATAATAAAGTTAGTTATATTTGAGGGCTGGAAACTAAACTAGTCCTTGTGACGTGGTTAGACTGATTCTTTGGGTACAACATGTTGAGCAAGACTTTATACATGACATGAGCTATCCTAATATTCAGGGAGGGAGTTGGTCCTTTTTTCATTCTTGTAGTTCAAACTAAATACACAACTGCAAAATTGACAAAAGAAATTATTTTGTTCTTAGAACTTCTGCACTTAGAAATTACCATGTTTCCTTTAACTACCAGCTGTAATGTCACATCTCTGCATATGAAAGCAATGACTTAACACTGCTGCTTTGAAATGTTTCCTTTTGGGACCATGAAATCCTCAGAGCTTTCTACAGACTGTTAAACTATAGTATTACTCTGAAGATGTTTTGCATCATTACACAGAATATAAAATTTGTATCTAGTCTATGTTTTCTAGATTAGCTGCCTTTCTGGTTTGACACATTATAGTCTTTTCTGTCACTGATGAATGATAGTTATGCAGGAATCATTTTCATAGACATGGTAAAATAAAATGTCTGCCTTTAAATTTATAGAGGCAAAAAAATATCAAGGAAAAGGAGAGTAATGTAAAGTCATGTAACAAAGAGATGATTGCAAAAATGTCAAGATTTGTTTCTTCTGCTAATTTTCTTTTTCTAAAGGAAAAATTCTAGAAAATGTTGTAAGGATAAGGTTTCCTTTAGACTGAACCATTTTCCTTCTCACAAAGACTTTGTGAAATTACATTAATTAGGTCATCCATCAGTAATTTATTAACAGATATTGAGTACACTTAGATTCTGTTTGGGTTTAATTGTCCTTTTTTATTGTTTATTTGTTTTTGTTTGAGGTTTTTTTAATGGTGGTCAAAGTATGATTGTGGAATTAATAGCTATCAGATTGCCTAAAACATAAGTTGGTTTTATTAATCCTTGAACATAAATAGTAGGTGAACAAATTGTTGGGGATTACATGTTACAGCTCTTTTTTCCTCAATTTGCTCAAGGGCTTTATTTGGTCTTTTAGGCTTTCTTAGACAATTTTAAAGTCTGTTCTATTGTTTTGATAAGATGATGCTACAATTTAGAAATCTAATTCTGTGATTAAATCATTGAGGAACAAAAATATAGACTTCAGCTGAAGAAATGTAAGTGCTTCTGGGAGTGTGGGAAGATGCTGTTTATTTCTCCTTTTCCATTTTATGCTTTTTTTTTCATATTTGTTTGACTGCCATACTTATATCAAAATCACTATTAATCTTAGGATAATTTAATTAAGCATATTTTTAGTTGTGACTGGTATCCTGAGAGGATTGATAATTACGGATTAGACTTTGTATACTCTTTAAAAATGCTGCATTAAAAAGGGTCCAATGGGGATTTTGAACAAGCTGTCACTTAGGCAGATTGAACCACTGAGTAAGAAAATAAAACAGATTAAGAAAAAAGATCATTGTAATGTTTTTGAACTCTTGGAGTTCTGTGGGTTTTTTACTTGTAAGAATTTCTTGATTGTTTTTCCTCCTGCTATTTTTTTAATCATATGTTAATTGCTGAGACAATTCTGAAATAATCTTTGTAAATACAAGAGGGATTCTGATAAGAAAACAGTGAAAACAGTGGTGATTATACAGAAAACTCACACAGCTGTGGTGTATAATTTTTTTTTACTATGAATCAAAAAGCCCAGAATAAAATTTCTTGGGTCTACTGACTTCTAACTCATTTCCTTTAATTAATATCTTTCTTTGTCTTGAAACTACAAAAAGATACTTCTTTATCAATGTTATGGTCTCTTTCAATCTTTTTAAATCTAGTCTGCTAGAGCTTTTCCTCTAGCCAGTGAAAACCAGGTCCTTTATAGATTAAAGGTAAACATCTATTCAGAATCACCTGTTATTTGTGATCCACCAGTGGATGGTAAAGATGAGGATAAGTAGCCACTGTGTCCCACTGCAACAAAACGCTCTTCAACTTTTTCTGTTATATTTTACACCTAAAAAAATATGTACTATTTCTGGAAAGTTAAAATGGTCCTTTTTTGGGCTAAAAAGTCATCTGTGATAACATGATGGGATGGATAAAACCTGTTGAAAATGTCTGCAGAAAATAGTGAAGTTAGATTTCTGATAAGCAAAAGTAGTTTTCAAGATATTCAGCATAAGTGTGCTGATCCTCCTCAATGTGTTCAGTAGTCTGAAATCTTCTGTCACAAAGATAATTGAGGAACTTGCCTGTTTGTAATGTAACAAAACAGTGACATGTTGAACATATTTAAATAGCCTTTCCAGTGCAGGAGGCTCTCTCATAGGGTAGAGACTTCTGATGAAGATGGGCTTAGTAATGCGGGAAAGGGTGCCAGAAAGGGAGTAGCCTTTTCAAGAAGGGAAAAAGTGAATTTAGGCTTTTAACCATTTACCAAGAGTTGACTGTGCTAATTATTTAGTGGACGTTCTCATCTGAGGTATGGCACAGATGGAAGTTAAAAAATATGGAAGTTAAATGGTCCTGAGTAGCAGTAGGGATAATGATTAGTGGTAAGAAAGTAGTTGGATTGAGAAACAAGATGAGCAATACCTACTCAGATAAGAAATATAATAACAGTGAAATTTGTTACAAACTGAAATCTGTTTTTAAATTCTCTCTGGTTGAATGTTTAATAAGCCATCAATAATGCAATCTTTATGGACTATTATCCATTAAGAGGTGAATTCCAAGAAAAAGCTTTGGTCTCTCAGGCAGAACTATATGTGCTATTTTTGGAACATCTGAGAGGCAAAAGAATTGTGGATTGTAAGGACTTGAGAGTAAGAAGAGTAAGAACTGTGAAATTAGAAAATGAACAGGAAGAGAAAAAAGAATTGAGTTTTTATCACTGTCTAGTGTGTAGAATAAAGGGGAGACGTTAAACCTGTGTACTTGAGTGAACAAAAACCAAAAAAACCCAAACGTACTAGGAACTTCAGAATTAAAGAAAAGGCTTTCTGTGCTTCTGTTTTGTTATTACTACAATAAGTAGTAACTACAGTCATGAAGAGATCTCTTACTTTTCTAGGAGCTCTAGGATCTTTTAAGAGTGAGTCCTGGTGGTTTGTGCTTTTGATATAAGATGGAGTTTTTATTCTGAGATTGAACATCATTTTCTTGCCTTGTTCTTCTGTCTTTTTGTAGGTGTTCACTTTGTCAAAAATGCTGGTTGTTTTCTTAGCAAGGCTTTTAATTTATTTCCATATTTCTTGTATATAATATTAGTACTGAATCATGTAGAAGTACTGCAAAAAATCTGTTGGTTTAATTTTCCAGTCTCTCTAGGAATTCAACTTAAATGATACTTTCTTGAGCTTATTATCCTCTTTTTTTCTTTCAACAATGAATATTACAATTCTTTTGTCTCAATGTTTTTTACTTTGTTTTGATCTTTTTGTTTCACGTTTTAATAATATATAAGAGCAATAGATGGCAAATGAAAGTAAATATTGAACTTTATTTTAGATTTTTTTGTTAATCTGAGAGCTCACATGTAAAGTACATTTTGAATGTACTCTGATACTGTAGTAGTCACGGGCAATAGAATAATTTCTGCACTTAAAGCCAGCACTCTCTGAGATTTCATTAGATCTAATTATAACTAATTTATTTAAATTCCCATGAAAATAACTTAATAGGCTAAAACCCATTCTGTTGTAGTTACTTAATTACTTTTTAGTAAAAATGAGCAGCTGAGGGCCTGCAAAGAATACCAGACAGAGACATCAGTTATTGAGACTTTCTAAAATTATGAGATGAAATCTTAACTTGATTTTCCACCTATGAGATAGTTCTTTAAGCATGTTTTGGAGCTTTTGTCTGTGTTTAGCAAAGCTATGTTGGTGGTATTTCTGGGAAAAGACTCTACAAAGTTTTATTCTTTCTCAACTTAGTAAAATCAATGAAACTGCTGAACTTGGAATATGCCAAAGTTATACTTACAACACACCCATCAATACAACTTTTCTGGTAAAAACTGAGAAAAAAAGAATTCCTCACAACATTATTTTGCTATGGAAGTGTTAATAGGCCTATTAACAGTTCTTGGTCATAGGGATGATTTGTGTCATATTTGTCTAATGATACCCTCTGCTCACGATCACTCCCCCACCAAAAAAAAGACCTTACCACCTTTCCACACTTAAAAAGATAGATATTTTCATGTGGCCTTTAGTTACAACTGTGTTGAAGAAAACTGAATTTAAGTTGTGTGGGATTTTTTCCCTTAAATTTTTTTGAAGAAATGACTAGAACTGTTATTCCTCCTCATTCTGTATACTTGCCACATAAATGAGTCTAAGAAATTCTTTGCAGGAAAAATAGAATATAAAAGAATCTGTAGTCCACTGCACAGTTTTTCCATGAAAAGTCTCTTTTCACAACAAAACTCAAAACTAGTTCAAATCTTTTCATAATTTTTAGTGTAGTGAGACTTTCTCAGCTGCATTTAACCAAGACCAAGAATATTAGCCTACAAAATATTAATTCTAGAAGGACCATCTTGATGTTTGTTTTTGTTCCAGTGACCTGCAACTCTAATGACAGATTTTTTTTGTAAAGTCTCTGGTCAGTATTCTTAAGAGCACACCTCTGTTTCTACTCTCTTTTTACAAAATTGAGGTGAAAAAACTTCTTGAAAATATTCCAAAGACAGATGCAAGTATGACCAAGATTTATAAGAATCAAAAAAAGAAAAGGGATAAGTTTCCCCACATTTCACACTCAAATGGATGCTTTATATTCTTAGAATATGAAAAGTTGACACCCAGTGTTTAAAGGAAATTGTTTGAAGACATGGAAAATTCAAACTGGCAGATTTGGAGTTAAAGTGCCTGATAATGCAGCTAAAATTACAACAGAGTTTCTTTTGAGCAAAGATTGAATCAATAGTGAGAACTAGGACTGTAATTCATGCTGTGCATTCAAACTTAAGACCTATTTTATTAAGTATAGTACAGTTGTGCAAGTAAGAAAAGGAAGACAGGAATTGCATCTAAATTACTATAGTCAGATTCTATATAATTCTGCCTGTCTTTTTCCGAACAGGCAATAACATTTTCAGCTAATAAAATAGGAAAACATGTTAGTCAATTAAGTTCAGGTTACACTCCTTTAAAAAGAAACATGGAAACTGTCCTTTATCAGGCTAGCAGTAGAACAAAATGACTTTTTTTTTAAAATGTCAAATATAGCAGGAGCCAGGTACTTTAAAAATAGCTGCAATATTCAGCAGTAGATTATCAGACTGTCTTCTCTTTCTATCTCTTTTTGCTTCATACTATCTGAAGGTAAGAAAGCAGACAGTGAGCTGTCTAGTTTTTGTACTCTTTCATTGCAGAAAAATAGATGTTTCCTTGGCATGTTTGATAGTAGTGTTCCCTGAAATACCTGAAAAAAAAGCTAAAACTATATACTTGACTCTTGTAGACTTTTATTCTCATCAATTGTAGTAATATGTAAGTTTCCTTAATAAATGCTGAGTTCTTTTTTTGTTTTTATCATCTCATTTTTTTTGTCGTCATGTGTTGACATGCATTCATTTATATAAATTAGTGAGGGTCTTGTGCTGCTCAAAATGAGTGGCCACAAAGCCAAGAGATGCCTTAATGGGATTCAGGTAGTCCTCACAATTCTACAGCACGTAGGTGGAGTTCAAAGAGGGCTGGAGATAGGGATTTATGGTGATAAAGGCATAAAAATGGGGTATTTTCTGTCAGATTGCCTCTCCAGGACCCACTGCATTTTGGGGCTGATAGGATACAAGGAAAGGATGATTTTATGTTCTAGTCATCTAAGACTGTTTATGCCATTTAGTTCAAATATTTTCAGATCAAATAAGCCAGCAGCATAGATTTCAATCTGTGACGTAGACAAAGAAAAGATAGCTATGATGATGGTGTTTGTTTTGTGGTTGGTTTTTTTAAGTTTGATTTCACTCTGTTTTTAATTAGACCAGTTAGCAAATTTCCAGTAACCTTTTTATCTGTATGGCCATTCTGACTTCTTTAGTTCTTCATTGTTTAAAATACAAGAGTTGGAGTTGTTCAGCCTGGAGCAGGTTCTGGGGAAACCTTCCAGTGCCTACCAGCTACAAAGCTTTATAGTCTTGAAAAACTTTTTGTGCAGATATATAGTAATAGGTCAGCAAGGATTGGCTTTAAACTGGAAAAAAGTTTTTAGATCAGATAGTAGGAATAAGTTCTTTACTGCGAGGGTGAATCACTGGAACAGGTTGCTGAAAGAAGACTGGGGATGCCACATCCCTGGAAGTGTTCAAGATCAGGTTGGACAGGGCATCCTGGTCTAATGGGAGCAGACCCCATCTGTGGACAGGGATTGGAATTAGGTGATTTTTAAGATTCCCTCTAAAACAAATCATTCCATGATTCTGTGATTTCAGTAGCAAATTAATTATTTAAGAGCAATATCATCAAGTAGATTGTGACATTTATTTCCATATAGTCAATTTCAAATAATCTCTTAATAGAGATTTTTGTTTAATTAAATAAGAAGGATTTTGACGTAATCTGAAAGAATCTTAAATTTCCAATTAGTATTGGTAGAGACTTAGACTTGGCATTAGAAAGCATTTCCAAGAAGTGGGGCAAATACTAGAACAGATTTCCTAGAGAAGATGTTGGTACCCTGATCCTGTCACTATTATAAGGGCATTTGGACAATGTCCTCAACAACAAACTTAAACTTTTCATCATTGCTGAAGCAGCCAAGAAGCTGGACTGGATGACTACTAGAGGTCTGTTCCAACTAAAATATTCTATTCTATTTATTCAGTACTTGGGGGATTCTAACTTTCAGTTAGATTTTTAGATCTAGCCTTCATTTTTTTTTATATCAGCAGCTTTCGTTTTCAGCTTTTTTTTCTCAAAAAATTGCCACAAGATATATTCATGATCCACATTTGTGTATGGTAACAGTGTCAGGAGTAGAAATATTGACTAAGAACCACTGGTTCAGCCTCTTTTTTTTTTTTACATTTTTTCTTTTTTCTTTTCCTATAAAAGCCATTAAAGAGTCTTATCATCTTACTGAAGTAATTTATTCTATGTACTTAGTCTTGTCGTGATCCTTTTGATCCTTAGAAGTTTCTTTCCAATGCATTCTTATGGTGCTATTCATTCCTAGTTGGTCTGCTCACTCTGAACAAAAACACTAAGACAGAACACTCTGCCTTGTAAAGTGTGATGCAAGGCATGAATTTATAGCAAGTGAAACAAAAGAAAAGAAAACAAAGTACAGCCTTTAATTTATCTGGCATGGTCTGGTAAGTGCGTCAAAGAAAAATGAAGTTTTATTTTCCTTTTCCTCAAATAGATTCCTTGAGAGAGCTCAGGGACTCAATCTGTTTAAGGTTTGTTTATGGCGTAGCACAATAGTAATTTTGAAGGAAACCTTGTATCAGTAGGTATTTATGAGAGAAAAAAAAATTATTTGATACAGTATGTTGCTATCTTAAAAAGATGAAAGAAGGGGCAGTTATTACAAGAGTGGTAAGGTATCTTATTTTTGCTTACTGTCAAGAGACACTAATGAGCCAGCAGCTGAGGTACCCCCTTGTCATGGTTTCATCTCAGCCGACAACTCGGTCCCATGGAAACTCTGGCTTACTCTTCCACAGGGAGTGAGGAAGAATCAGAAGATTAAGAGAACTTGTGAGTTGAGATAAAGATATTTTAATAGATAAAGCAAAATTGTGCACATATGCAGATCAAAACAAAGAATTCATTCACTGCTTCCCGTGGGCAGGCAGTGTTCAGCCATCTCCAGGAGAGCAGGGCCTCATCATTTGTAACTGTGACTTAGGAACACAAAGCCATTCCCCCTTCCTCCTTCTTTCTCCGGCTGTAGGTGCTGAGCAGGATGCCAAATGATCTGGAATATCCCTTTGGTTGGTGACAGTCAACAGTTCTGGCTGTGTCCCCTCACAGATCCTTGTGAACCCTTTATGCCCTCACTGGTGGGGTGGTGAGCAGAAAAGGCCTCGACTCTATGGGCTTTTCTGTAATAATGGTACCATCTCTGTTATCAACAGCACAAATCTGAAATGCGGCCCCATGTCAGTGAGCATGAAGAAAATTATCTCTACCCTGACATAACAAGCACCATCTGCACTGACCTGCTGCAGTTTGCTGGTAGTGCAGGTGAAAGGGCAGCAGCTTATTTAGCCCACGTTATTATCCATAAGGGTAAATTCTGTTAGTAGGATACATGTATGAGATACAACTACTGGGTGGCAGGTAAAGTAGGGAAAGTTCTTATTTCCTTTAGGGGTGTGTATGCAACCAAAAATACCATTATGTCACAAAATGGAGGGAATTGTCTCGCTACCTTGGTCTGGGTTAAGTGCCAATCTCTGAAATAGGGGTTTGTAGTGACATGTGTTCATATATGACATTCATAACATTTATCAAATATAATACTGGTTATAAAAGGTATTGAAAGATTTTTTGTATAGTTCTTTGATTTAGATTCCTTTATTTGGGGTTTTGTTGGGGTTTTTTATTATACTTTGGACAGACTTTTATCCATGAAACAGATTTCCTACACCTGCAAAAAGGAAAACTGGATGTGCTAAGAAAGCTGTCAGCACTTTTTTCTGCAATGGGTTTCATGGTAAATTTTCTTTTTAGTATTTTTTATGAAACTGTGGACCATTAATGGGAGTGGAAGTGAACTCTAAAGGTCAAATTTCATCTTCTTTTCTGATCAGTTAGTTACAAGTGCAGTGGAGTTCTGGAGTGTTTCCTCCTTTAAATGAAATTTGGCCCAAAGTATGATGGAAGATAATTTTGAATGTCATATAACAAACAGCTGAGACTCAGCCTTTTCTGATTAAACTATAAAAAACTTAGGTTTGGTTATCATCAAAGTCTACTGCAGTGTATTTCACAAGAGATCAATTTAGACCAGCAAGAATGCCTAATGAAAAAAATAGCCACAAAATATCTGTCAAGTACAGTGACTAATGAAGAGCAGAGAATTTGTTTTTCAAAAAGTGAAAGTTGATTGACTGTGGAAATGGTATCTGAATAAAAGCATAGAAATGCTTATGTAGGAGCATATTTCCCACTTTCTGTCTTAAGTCATGCTGTATGCTAGGATAGAGAAACTATTTGAACCTGTTTGTCTGACATCTACTTCGGCCTACCCATGTCTTCTGACTAAACTTTCCAAACTTTCCAAGTCCTGTGACCATAAAATAGGTAACAGTGTTCAAGTAATACATAGAGTTCTTAAAATAAATTTCAGTTTTCCCAGACCAAACTTGTGTCTAAATATTTTGATAAACCACATTATTTTCCCTAATGTTAAGTTGAAAGGCGAAGAAGCAACAGGTAAAATTTCAATTAAGTAGGGATCCATAAAGAGAGCAAAAGGGTGCTCAGTCTTGGGAATGTGTGGTTGTACATAGATAGATGAGAACTCACACAGTTAGAATTTGAGGAATGGTCAAGATGCAGGAAAGTCTAACACAAGAGTCTAACACATCATTGCTGCTGGTTCAGTCATGGGGTATCAAGCTCCAGATATAAGTCAGTGTGAATGTTTAATACAAACTACAGGGGAAAATACATGCAGTTAACTAAAAGAAATTTGGATTTATTTTTTTATATAAATGGAAGTGAATTGGTAATTAGACCTTATGCCTGCCTTCTTTTAAAATGCCATGTTAGAAGTTGCAGAATAAACATGGACTATGGAATACAGGTCCTCATTTTAGATGATAGGTCCAGGTTACTGTAGAAGCATGTTTCTAGTACTTAGCATATATGCTCTGAATTTATAAGTAGTAAGATATATATGGGGATATAAAGAAAGAATTTCAAATATAAAAATTAGAAATTATCCTGATTATCATAATGAGTACAAGAAAATAAAAATAGTAATGAAAAATAAATCACACTTCCAGAGAGGCACATTGGTGAAATGTGCATTTTACCCTGCAAATGCAAAGCAGGCTTTTATTTGTATCCTTGTTATTTAAGGTGAATAACATATTCACATTTTTTGGGTTGAGAGAAGCACTATGCAGCTTGTTATTAAGCAGTATTCATTTTGCCTTAAATTGGTATTCCCAGTCCTTCAATGAACTAAGAATCCCTTTATTATTGATAAAGCAATCTTTTTGTGTATCTAGGAAGTACCCAGCTTTGCTATTTAATTATCTTCTAATTAAAATATCGATTTAGGAAGTTTATTAGATTATGCAGAGACAGTTAGTAAAAGGTGTATGTTGTAGATTAAAAAAGTGAATCAGATGTAAGTAGCATTTAACCTGAGTTTGTTTGGTTTTTTTTTGAAACTCACAAATCAAAAGGAAGGGCTCTGAAGTGTAGCATAACTTCAATGATAGCCCAAATATGTATTTAACTTAGAAGATTATCAGTATTTTTCAGGCTTACCTATGAGATTGCATCAGGAATAGGAAAATTTAATTAGCAGGCCCCAGTTCTACAGAATTCTGCTGATGGATGCCACTGGAGTATACAGCTTTATTTTTAATCACAATGTATATAAACACATTTTCAGGTTGTTTGTGTCCCTACTTCCGCATTCCTTCTGTTGCAACTGAATGTCTAGCAGGACCTGGGTTACCAGAAGAAATGTTTTGTTATTTCTTCTTTTCTTATTTTATTGTTTCTTTTTTTTTGTGTTTCTCTCTGGTTGCCATGAGCTAGGAGAAAGACATATATCAAATTTATCCTTTATCTTAGAGAATGTTGCAGCTGCATTTCTAGTGAAATCAGTATTTCTATTTTAAAGATTCCTAGTAAATTTGATACTAAAAAGGAATTATATGCAGTATTGGATCTTTTCACTAGTTTGTTCAACTTTTTTTTATTGTGGATTAATCCTCCCTTTCTTCCTGTCTTTGTTGAGAAGCTGATCTACATCTGTGTACACATCAGGAGGTATTCATTATTTGAGAACACTAAGGAGGTATGTGTAGAATTTTGCCAGATACTATTATGATGTTGCATATCCTGATGAGCCAAACAGACACATAAATAAGGTAGGAAAGAATCTAAAAAGTCAATGTTATTAATAGCTTCTGTTTATTAATGGGTAGTAAATAGGTTACCTGTATCCTGGTTGAGTCTCTGCAGTAATCTAAGAATATATACTGAAAGCTCTTGAAAAATAAAGACTTGACTAGGACATGAGATCAAGTGATAATCAGGCTGTCACCTGTGGAATTGGTTAGTGCTCCTTACTTGCACTAAAATGAGTAAAATGAATCTTCATTTGTGGCTTCAATGACTGCTGATGTCTGAAGAGGTGGCCTATAAAATGTAACAGATCTAGTGTTCTATGATGGCATCTTTTTCTGAACTGATACACTGGTTGATGGCATAAAACCACTTTCATCTGACACCATTTTTTATCTGACATGACTATAAATTGATGTAATAATAGTTTCTAGTGAAAAAAAGGCACATTTCATTCAGTTAGAATGTAAGTTGGAGGTATTGTTCCTTTTAATGTTGATATGCGACAAAAAATAAATCCTGTTTTCTCCACAAAAATAACACATTTTGAAGACCTGCAGCCTATCTTTGTGTTGAAAACAGAAATAAGAGAGATCAATGAGATGAGCTTGCTTTAAGGCGTATGTTTAGGGATGAAAGTAAGGAGAAAAGCTGACTGTGCTACAGCACCACTGCTACAATGTATGTATAAGACTTTTTTAGGCAGCTTGTGCAAAGAGAGGCCTAATTATGGTATCTTGAAATACATGCTTACTCAAGAAGCAGAACTAGAATAGTTGCACAGTTTGTTTTGATTTGAACTATTTTAGATTTCTCTATAGCCAGGTATGGTCACATGATGAGACACATGATTTTTGAGATTAAAATTTACGAACATGGTAGAAATGAAGAAATGGCTATCCATAACTGATGGTTTCAGCTTTAACTTATCAAAAGATAAAATCTCTTATGCTAGGATTTTGTATCTCTATACTGGGGTTGGGTAAAGGAAAAGGAAGCACAGAAGTAAAATAAAAGGCTTTTATATGCTCTTTTTCATTTTGTCTTCTTTCAAAATTATATCTTTGGTTTTTCAGCCTGCTTTTATGTGCATTCTAGTGAAAATTGTAGTTGTTTAGTCATCTGTGTGTTTACTTTTCCTTCAGTCTGAAATTGTGAATTGACAATAAAATTATTGTAAGCCAATTTTAAACAGGATTTATGCAGCAATTGGTGTTTGGAGATGGCAAAGAAAATTGAGCTGTAATCTTGGAGGAGACAGTGGAACGTGAAGGGAATTATGTTTACATGGATCACAAGGGCAGAGCTGACTGTGGTTGTTGCAACAGAGATCTACAGTATGTCTCCCCATGACTGCTGAAAAAAGAACTAGAGAACCAAATTTGAGGTAGTTCAAGTCTAAGGTCTTCCATTGTCTCCAAATAAGATAGAAGAAAAATTACATTTTCGTGATATGTGGTAGTGTGACTTACCTGTAGATCAATATAGTTACCAGTACACTGTGAAATATCATATTTTGTGAAATGATAACACAGAAAGCTTTTGAGCATGGTTCCTTGGGGAAATATTTCCTAGAGGAGATTCTGGCTGCAGTGAAATGGGAATAGTGGTTCATTTGGGACTGATCTTAGGAAAACTATGGTCTTCAAAAGTATTAATTAGTAGTGACATTATTGAAGAAGTATAAGCTCAAGAAAGCCTAATTTAATATCTATAAAGACATTTTCTTTCTCAAACTGGTATAGTTTCTATTGGCTGTTGTACAAGAATGTTTCATTTTTTCAAATAACATTTTTTCATTGATTGTTTTCTAAATTATGTTCTAACATTGGTCAGTTCTCACCTTTGATTCCCATTGATCCAACGTGCTGCTGCATGACAGGTAATGATAAAAATGGTACTCTTTTAGTAAATGATAAAGCCTGTTTTTTCTAATTTACATTTTGGCTTTCATTGTTTTACAATAGCGGGCAATTCTACATTTCTCGTCAGTTTCGCTATCATATTTAGTGCCCTTAATAATTAGTGAAGTGAGTGTAAAACCTTCTCCAATAGTTTGCAGTATGCAGGCTATTTGGAGAAATAATGATTTTCAATCTGCATCAAATCTTAGTTGAGTGGAAACGTCCTTAAGAAGCATGGTAAGAATATATCCTAAGTCATGAAAAATGTGCCAACTAGCAATTCATGTTATCCAGGACAACTAGGAATTTTTGAGCATGAACACGTTACTCTTAACTAGAAATTAACCTTCCAGTCTAAATTCGTTGTTTTTCTTACAGAAAAGTTGATTCATTCCTTATTTTGACTGTTTTGTTTTGGAGTCTTCATCTGAAATTTTGACTTTAATTACTGACTTAATTCAGTCATGAATGAAAATCAAAAATGAAAAATCTACTATGTGTATTTTCAGTCAAACTCTTGAAAATCATGTATTGTGGTTTTGGTGTCAAAATGTTTTCTCCTAAGACTAAAGTAGCTAAATCCTATTTTAATTTTTTAAAATATTTGTTTTTAAATAAATTAAGTAAAAACATTACTTTATGATAATATAATTGAGTTATACAAATATTCAGAGAGCTTTCTGCACTAAAAATGGTGTTGGTTATTAGCCAGTCCTTCTTCAGGGAAAATCAGAAATAAATTTATCAGCTTTTGTGAAGGTTAATGGAATCATAAATTGGAAGACTAAAGAAAGGAGGGAATTCAAAAGTGACCAGAAAGTTTACAAAGGGACTGGTTAGGGGAAAAAAGGAATATTTCTGCAGTTCTTGTATGCATTTGTGTTCTGTGTGTATGCATTCATGTTTGCTTATGCTTGTAATGTTGTCTTAAATTAGTGATCTCTTGCAGATTTATATTTTGCTGAATCTTTTTATGATTTTGTTTCATATTTTCCTGTGGGTAGAGGTAGTATTCTACTATGACTAGGCAATGATAGCTAAGTGCTAATGAGATAATATGTGAGTTCTTAAAACCATTTTCAAATATAAGCTTTATCTTAGACCAAAAGTGCTAGAGGGAAAGTAAAGATGTACTTGTCAGTATAAGTTAAGATCTCTCCTACTTAGGAGAGAATAAAGAATTTTTAGAGAAAGGAAATGAGACAAGTCAGATGAACTTCAGAAACAACACATTACAAAAATACTACTTTTATCTAATAACTTCTGATGCATTGCCCTGTGTAATGTCTTGTCTCAATGCCTTTATCAGCTATCTTCCAACATTTTTAATGTAAATTTTTTCTTTAATAAGAAGTAATAGTTGATACACATTTGGAAATATTACATTGTGTCTACTGCTATGACTTTTAGCTACTCCTCTTGAAGAGCAGAGAAATGGATTCACACAACCTGCATGCCTTTTCATTTCAGCCTATCCTGTCTCGGCATTCAACCCAATGTCATTAATCTTTAAAACTTTGTAAGGGTCTTTTTCTGTAGAAATGTAAGTCACTGTAGTTTAATATAAATCTTAATTAGGACAATGGAGGATTAGTAAACTTCTAAGAGGTAATGCATAGATTGGACCAATTCAAGGCAATTTATAAAGCAAATGTCATTCTGAAATTATAAGCACAATTTTAATGAAATGACCACTCTAATGTATGAAATTCAGAGTAGGAACATAAACATACTCATTGTCTTTGAGAGACATTAATTTACTTACTTTTTTTATTTTAATTAGTATCTTATATTTTCATAGGAAACTTGTCATGGAAGACCAGAGAAAAAACATTGGAAATGTCAATTCAGATGACCATTAATTAATATTTTATCTCTTTAATATTCATAAAAGATATTAATCAAATAATATATTGCCATTACATTGTTGCTTTTGCTGTTTTCATGCCACTGCTTTGAGAAGCCATTTCTATCAGAGTTACATATGATTTGAGTGCGAATGTTATCTGAGCTGCCTATGACTAAAACTTGAGAACTCATTAGATCTGTTGTCTTTTCTAACTTGTCTTTCAATTGACAGCAATTTGTGTATAATGTTTTATAATTTTTTTGTATACTCATCATTTTTTCCTCACAGAAAATTACCTTCTAGTCATGTAACGCATATATGCTTATGTAGCATCTGAAACCTAGTATCATTACTCAGAGAAATAGAAAGAAAATTGATTTGAAGTGACTAAGTTTAGAGGAGTTCTTAGCATGACCAGATTTTAATTGCTCATATTAATGTGCGTTTTATAACTAAAGTTTTATAACTAAAATTTCCAAAATCTCTTTGGAAAAAATCTGCTTGGTTATAGTAATAAGCTGCTGCAGCTTTTGATAGGATCTTAACATCTTCAGGTGGAGTTTTGAGAGAGCTGTTTGTCCCATCAATAGCTGCCATGCAAGTGAAAGTTGCTTTTTTAAAGTGTAGGAGCCTTGTTTAAGTAGTGTGCAGAGCAATATGGAACGCTAATAAAGCTATTCAGAGCCATGTACCTCTGCCCTGCAGACTAAATATTTCTAAATTCTCTTACACTTAATGGTTTTTCTCCCATCTCCTCTCTCCCCAAAGGTTTGACAAAAATTTCATCTTGTCTTCTGTTGTTTTAACAGTCTCATTACCAGTCATGATTTCACCCCTGAGTTATGTTGTCATTTCTACTATGTAGCAACAGGCTGATTTTTCTTCACAGTAAACAACTTTTATGTATTCTGCAGACTTATCTTCCAATTCTTTTATATTCTGTCT
>VZTB01018015.1:61425-131134 GCA_013397245.1 Thryothorus ludovicianus
GCAGTAAGTGCATTCAAAATGAAATACTGTTTTGTTTCATCTAGTTATCAACCTGTATACTTCTCTTCCACCTTCATACCCTAGGAACACCAGTCTGGGCGCCTCAAATTCAGTTTGTGACTGTTTTGGTTTTGTTTTTAATTTTCTTTTAAAAATTTTTTTCTGTCATACAGAATCTTGTTTTAGTTCATTCCTATGCTAGTTCTTGTTAAAAAGTTTGTTTTTTTAATTTTTTCCAAAATATATGAAGTAATAATTAGTTGAATACCTTATGTGTTCCAGTATATTGTATCTTTTTTTAGTTGTTAGTTTGCAAGTTCTTTAGAATATACAGATTTGATTTGTCACTGCTATAAGTGAAATTTTAGACAGCTTTAGTCAATAATGGATATCAATATTCTACCATGAAATGGGACTAGAAAGAGTTTATTCTTGCAAAGAGCTCTAACAGATGTTTGGGAGCACACATAAGACACAGAGATCTTGTGAAGCGAAGTGGCTAGGTCCAAAACATGAATAAAAATGCCTTCATTTTTTAAACAAGGCACTGAGTGAAATAAATTCTCAGAATTATTAAATATTATGAAATTATAAAGCTAGAAATTGAAATGAGACCAATAAATTTGAAATAGAATTGAAGTCTCATAATCCATGTGTATTGCTTTATTGAAATGATGGAGACAGATGTTAGAGAGGCATGCCTTGAGCACTAGGTAGTGCATTTTTCTAGATCTGTACAAACTGGAAGTGTTATTTATTATGTACTGTAAGGTTTTAGTAGTTCATTGTGAAAATAGAATAAACTTTAGAATTTATAGTTAGGATCAACACCATTCACACAGATTACAAATATCAGACTGTTAACGAGAGGGCCTGATAAGCTCGGGTTGGAGTGGGAGGGAGAGGGGGATTGGCATTATAGTAATATGGTGACATAAAACCACATTCTCTTACAAAATGAGACATTATACCGAAATAAAATAAAATCAGCTTTTCACTTATCTGATTTAGTAGTTATATTTACTTTCACCTCCAATGAATAGTCTCACTGAATGCAGTTTGGTTTTTGACTCTTTTTGTAGGCAGACTGCCAGTCAGTGGGTGGGAGGAAATGTTCTATTATCTCTCTATTCCTAAGGTATCATCAAACAAGAGGTTCCTTATGGACATCAATGAAAATACTGTAAAAGCTAAAGTAATCTTTAAGTAGTCAGTTTGATGTTTATGGACTAACTTATACATTATTTTTCTCTGTTTAGGTGCAATTCATCCAGGATAAAAGTTTATACAGTTTATATAGTCTTAAATTGTCATAAATTTATCCAATTTTGTATTCCAATTTATACTGATAACTGTAATAGTCTTTTATCTGAGTGAAAGCATATTTGATTCTGTAAATAATACTGCATGTTCTAGTTAGCAGGTTAAAAGTAGATTTTCTACTTTTTATTTTTAAGTAGGTAAATATTTTCTGAATGGAAAAATTGAATTATTGACATGAAGATATTTTCGAAATTGTTGAGCTAACCTCTTGAACTTTGTCTTATTCCAGATAACTGGACTGCAAGTCCATCTAGAAAACATAAAAGTAGTTTTGTATATCTGCATGCATTTTTAGTTGGATGAAGATATGATTGACCATTTAAAATAATTTGCAGCTGTGTTATTTGTTTTTGCAAATTTAGGTGGAATATTTAATAATAATAAAAGCAATAAATTTAGTGCAATGATCTAAAATTTTTAAAAAATCCTTTAGCAATGAACATGCTTTAATATTTGGTCCAGCAGCAGAAACGGTGAGGTTTTCATAATTTGAAGAGAGATGACCTTTTTCAGGTCTTTCAAGTACTATGTTGTTGAAATAGTTTAGTGATATAATGAAATACACAAAAAGGAATAGTTTTGCAAACTGTTAGTCCTGTTAAAGACCCAGTTCTCCAACTGTGCAAATCTTTGCATGAGCAGTGCTGGAGTTGTGAACAGGAAGATATCCAATAACAGCACTTTTTGACAGGAAAATTGAAAAAAACAACAAAAAAAGTGCAAATATGTTTCATATCCTCCAGCTCATTTATTTAACCTTACCTTATTACCCTTTTGCTCATTAGTACCAGTCTGGTAGCTTCTGATAGCCTTTTCATTTAAACAGTAACAGATTTTAAAGCTCCAATAAAGCCAGTGGTATGTGATTATACCTAACTGCTACTGTTCCTGAATTTATAATATGCACCTATCTCCGCTGGTAAGAATTATTTTTCTAAAAAATTTAACGTCTCTGAAATACGCCTTTTTGGTTTTTACCTTAGTAACCTGGAGTCTCAAAAAATATTGTCAAACTTTTTTTATTTTTATTTTTTCAGGAAATTGAGAAATTTTTATGCAAAGATTTTGGGTTTTTTTTGCTATCATTTTGTAACTAAATTGTTTTGAAAAAATTGTGAGCAAAATTTTCTGAATAATACTTTGTCATCAAAACCCATTTGTTTATGTCATAGAGCTTATTTGTGAAAATCTGGAATTTAATTGGAGAGGTTTTTTTGTTTTGAGGGTTTAGAGGGTTTTTTCCACTTATGCAATAAAATTCTTTTATAAGTTAAATACTAGTAATAGATGAAAAAATTCAAAATGGATAGAAGAGTTAACTGTTAGAGACAAATAATACCAATATTTAGACCTACCAACATACACCTTTTTTCTTTAGTTAATGTTTGTTTTTTTGTTTTCAACAAATTAAAAAACCCCTTAGATATGTGTAATTAAAAAGAAAACCTCAGAATTTGGAACAAAAATATCATCCATCATTTGACCACACTGTCCAGGCTTTGCAGAGAAGCCTTATGGCTGTGATTTCACAAGTAATAAGGAAAAATATGGACCAAATTTTATAAAAAAAGAACAGCAAATCGTGTGCTTGTGTGATCCTTCTATCTTATCTGTATGAAGATGTCCAAAAATGGCATGAAAATAGGAAAAACTCCATGCAAATAATTAATGTTGTTCTCGTTGGTTTTTACCTTTTTTTCCTTTTACATTTATGAGCAGAATTTTAGATGAGTTCCAAGAAGATATTTTTGTTACTGTGATTCATATTTTTACCAGTTTGTTAAAGAGCACATGGAAAGAAATACAGTATTTCAAGAAATATGTACAAAAAGTACATGATGTAAATATCTGTGGATAGTTTCTCTTTAGCTAACATTAAGCTACAAAATATATTAGTAGATGATGCTGTCATTTACTAGTCTTCACTTGCTTTATAAGTGAATAATGCAATAAGAATGCACTATTAAAAAAAATACTTGGAGGAAGAGATTTAATTTTTCTAATGAGTAAGGCCAGTAAATCCATTATAGTGTAATATAGGAATTATCATTAGAAGTTTTATGTGTTAATAACCTACTGAAATATGTAGAACTCTTCATTCAAAAATTAGGAGTAGTAATGAAACTAACTTCTCAAATATATCACTGTCTAATTTTCTGTAGCTTTAGACATGTTTAAATAATTTTATATATTCATGTAATTTCAAGTGCATGGTATTATTTTTATTTGGTTTAAGTCACATCGAGAATTTTAACATCTTTAGAAAATTTTTAACCTACTCAGAATTTTTTAATACTTACATGGATATGTTTTAGGGTGGATTCTCAGAATCAATTCTTTTGCAGAATGACAGCAGAAATTTTGTGATCATAACTGAGTATGTTAAGCAATGCAGATCGGAACATACAGAACATTGTAGTTGTAATGAAAATACTATATGGTGTTTTCAGAACTTAATATCAAAATAAGTGTAAAGATCTTTGCTTGAAATCATATAAGGCTTCAGATTTGTTTACATCCTGAAGACTGACCTTCGTAGTCGGAAAGAATGGATGATATACCCTTAAAAATCAAAAGTTGGAAAATTCTTTTGAGCTCAGCTCAAGAACCTATGATTTTAGGTCTGCTCTTGCATATAAATAATATCACCCTCAAACTGCAATCCTGCTTTGTCTGGCAGTGTTGTAGAATTAGTAGGCAGGAAGTGGCTAAGAAAATGTTCATCGTGGAAGCACTGATTTTTTTTTTTTTTTTAGTCCTTAAATTTGGTTTTCTCATGTAAAACTGTGGCAAACAATATGTTTCACTTAAAACTGACTGACATTTAAATTTTATAAAGGCTGTAGAAATCTGTGGAAATTTTGAACACTTGAAAAACAAAGTAAATAGAGTAACTGTCTATTCTGTCTGTTTAGGAAAAAAGTTCTCTAGGACAGTATTTTACCCTCAATTTTTATATAGCGTTTTGGAATATTCCGTTTTTCCTACTTCATGTGTGTTTCTAGCAACTTGCACATTTTTCTTCCTTGCAGGGATTAATTAAAGGAACTACAAGTCTAACCTTTATTTTGTGTACTGAAATAAGCTAATTCAGTTTTTACACTGGGATGTTTTTTGTTGTTAGCCTAACACTATGAGCCTATACAATGTCATCTTCTTGAATCTTTTTTTTTTCTTTTTAACACATGAAATTACTCAGAGCAGGAGTTATACAGAATGTCTTGAAAGAGCCCAAGTGAGGAAGTTAAGACTTAATGAAAACATGCAGGATCCTGTTAATAATTTCAGTAAATACACAGGTAGCCATAGAAACAGCAAACAAGCAAACAAAAAACACCATGATCTTTTGTATTTTTTATATTTCCATGAAGAAAATATAAATGTTGACCTATTTGGGAAAGCTGACATATTTGAACAGATAATTATTTTTCTTTATAATTCTAATATATCTTGTTAATGTCTTTCACTAGATTTTTCCATTGAATTACTAGCCACACTGCAAATCTCATACAATTTTTATACAAAACACTGGAGTTATCAGCAAATAATTCCTGGCACAATTGCTACCATACAATCACCTTTAATTTTGGAAGTATATCTGCTTAAATTTGAAGAATGTTTCTAGTTTATGTCCTGTACAACAATTTTAAAATTGCTTAGACTACTGAAAGTTATTGCTGATTAATTCTGCTTCTATGATTTACCATTAAAAGCTTCATTCACATGATTTACTATTTGCTTCTACTTGAGAACTTTGATATACTTTACTTTGAGTAAAGAAAAAAATAATCCAGGATTTGAGTTCTAATTTTCTGTATTGGATTTAATGTTCGGCTCATTCTAGGGTGACTTGAGGTAATATCTGGCACTGGACTCTATAATCAAAAATCCTGCCTTTTGGAGTGGTAAGTAAACCCAAAGTGAAGCAAGGGCATTTGTGGTCATAAAAGTGGCAGAGTCTTCCTTAGAGCTTTGTAATTTTAGTTTTTTAGTATAAAAGTTTTAGAGATAGGCTATGATATTGATTTTTTAAGTTGTACAATATTTTTGTTAGGAAGAATATACAAACTAATATTCATGGGTATGATTAATGAAGGCTGTTGAATGTTTTGCATAGAAGCAAATCTCTAGTCATTATCTTAGTTATGCTTCATACTTTCCTCAGTAGCTAATGACTAACATTAAATAATCACTTTTAATACAATTTTGTGAATTTTAAGCTTTCTTTTCAGTTTAATCAGTTGTGAAACCTATTTCTATTCTCGGATTTATATGACGTTTTTCTTCAAAATTTTCATCACAGAGAAGGTTTCATATTAAGTAGTTTTGTGCAACTCAATGTTTTGTTAGTCTAGCCCAAAAGTTAGTATCTGACACTTGGATTTCCTAACATGTAGGAGAGTTTAGAGCATATTTTTTTCTTTCTCCTCCCTGGACTTTACACAATCTTTGATTTAATGAAGAAGTATAGCCTAATCACAGACTGAATAAACAGATGAAATTAAGTTGCTGAATGCCACTTCAGTATTTCAGTTTACTTGGTGAAAATCTATGTATAATTAAAATCAGATCAATGTGACTCTTAGAGAATAGAAAATTTTGTCATCAAAAATGGGAGAGAAAGAAAACAATTCTTACACAGAAATGAAATACTTCATGTCCTCTCTGGATTATCCATGGAAATCTTTTTTATTGACAAGTTACAGAAATTATAACAATTTGTTGGTAATTTGTTTTTATCATTCTTAGTTTATTTCTGAGATTGGAAGACACTGTAAGTGACAGGAGTTCTGTTCATCAGGATGTAAATTCAGCCTACTGTTTGCTCATTCTTTAGCAAAAGAACATGAAAATAGAAGAGAAATTTGTGCTCAGTACGGGTGATGTAAATATCATTACATCACTAGTTTTGAAATCAGTTGATCTACTGCTGGAATATACTGATTTTCCTTTAATTACTATGTTATTTTTGACACATTTGCCCTGCACTTAGGTGCTACAGTGCAAACGATTTTCCCACTGACCCTGGATATCAAAGCCAGGGTTTACCTGCTGTGTCCCCACAGCAAGAGGAGAGGAAGGGACCTCGGGCTGGAATCCAGGCGTGGGTAATGTGAGATCTGGGGCTGTTCTCTGCTAGGCACTGAGCAGGAGGTGGGATGGTCATAAAAGCTACATTTCTAAGTTTTTTTGGGAGTGCCAAATAAGTAGCTGTGCAACAACCGAGATAGATTTAATTTTAATTCAGTTTATATGATGAATTAAATTTCATCAGAATAAAATATCAGTTGTTTGTTGTAACAAATTGTGTTTATATTACACTTTAATGATTTCATGATTACTCTGACAGCTGCTTTCCCACAATTAGTCCCACATAAATGTCAATGCAGTCTGCACATATCATTTAATCATTCACTTTTTTCCTTTTTTCAAATCTTTAGGTTTTTTTCCCCTAATTCTTCCAGAAACACAAATCTTTTGCATCCAAACTATCAGAATTACTCAAAATCTGTATTAATGTTTTGGAGTTTCTTACAGTCTTTGATTACAGTTCCTCTAATAGGATCAATGCCCATTAAAGCTTTTATATTTCACTTAACAGTGAAAGGTCAATAATTTACAATTGATTTGCAAAAAATCCTGAGATTAGTATCTTTTTACTATATGAATATTTGTGATGCTTCATAATTAATGATTTTATGCTTCTAGTGTCATTTCAGACAAGATGACTATAGTTTTTTATAAATTATGTTTGTAAAGATTTTAGCTTATGTGATCAAGATTTTGAAATTGAGTGTCTGTGTGGTTCTCTCCATCATGACATATAATTATATAAATGTTAATTACTTGGAATTGAGAATCTTTGTCTTCACTTGTGCATAGGCAGGAGATATAAGCCATGATTGCTTGCATATGGAAAGCACATTGCAGTTTATATTTTCCTGATCAGTTCCACCTTTCCTCCATTTTTATCTAATTAGGGATAAATAAAAACTGTCTAATAAAATAGTTACAAAAGTTTGAAGTTATATTCTTAATTGACTTCTGGGCAATGACATAATTTACACAAAGGAAGAATCACAAAATACCTTTAGAAAAGGTTATGGAAACCTTCGATATTATAATAAAATGATCTGACTTCTATGAAATGTATTTCATTTTATGACTCTGATTCTTTTACTTGATGAACAGTATACCTAGCTTACAATGAAGGTATGTGGTGTTGATTTAGTTTTCCAGTTATCTTTCTTTTGTTCAGACATTATTCTTTAGCTTTTCAAAGATGAGACAGGAGGACTCCATATCAGCAGAGTAAAAAACTACAACTCACCCCAGCTTTTTACCATAGCAATAATATAATTCTCATCTCATTGCTCAAAGTCTAGGAACCAAGTATTTATCACTATATCAGGAAAACCCTCAGCACTTCAGGTTCTATTCAGATGTCTAGAGATAACCTGCAGAAGTTAATAGTCTTTTGGGTAAACCTCTGTTTTAAGAGATTTATTTGCTTATGCCATTAAGGATGCTTTTACCACTAAAATGCCTTTTCTAGAGCTGTTGTTTGGGGTTTCTTTTCTTTTTTAATCCCTTTAATCTGCAACTGTTGCAACTTTCTGTTGGTGAATTACAGTGCTGCATTTTTGTCAGCTTTTACCTGTTTTTGGAAAGTAGAATTATTGACCTGGTAAAGGAATGCCAGTTTCCACCAAGTACATGCTTGCTAGAAGAACTTGGTAAGAATTCTTGATTTTAATCATGCTGCCATTGTTAAGGAAAAATTAAGACTGCATCATTCAAAACAGGAAATCTTAGCATGTATTTAGGGTGCTAAAAACCTTCAGTGTTCAATTATACTGGCTTGATCGATAGGTGATTCAATATGGGTGTGTTTCTAGAAATGCTTGAGGCATAACTGCAAGATACCTTTGGTCAGTGGGAGCTGCAAAAGATAAAAAGGGGAACTTAAAGTAGGGATTGAAAGTTTGCTTCTGGTGAGGAAAATGAGGCTTACAGAAGGAGGAATACTCAGAATGGTGTAGGAAGGGAAAGCAGAAGAGAGTCATGGTAGGAAGATGCCCACTATAAAGGTCATTCGAGAAAGTTGATTTGATGAAGCCTTAGAGGTTTCTTATAGATTTCTAGAAAAATGTGAAGATAGGTTTAGAAAAAAATTAAGAAAATATCCAAGAGCATA
Source organism: Thryothorus ludovicianus (assembly GCA_013397245.1). Classification (NCBI taxonomy): domain Eukaryota; kingdom Metazoa; phylum Chordata; class Aves; order Passeriformes; family Certhiidae; genus Thryothorus; species Thryothorus ludovicianus. The sequence goes on from VZTB01018015.1 coordinate 69,947, forward strand.
TGGGAACCTGTCCTGGTGTCTCTGAGTCTTATAGCCTACACTGATGACAGCTGCAAAGATGTGGGACAGTGATGAGAATGTACCTCTCTTCTATTGTTTGACTGAAGTTATTTTATTCTTCTATGAAAAGCTTGTAGATTATGGAAATGTAAAGATCTCAGATAAGATTCAACTGAAAAGCAGATGGTAAATATGAATTGAAACTCAAAACGACATTATCAGTGTTTCTTATTTATTCCTATATTCTCTGCATTTTTACAATATATTGTGTATATAATATATTTATATGTAAACTATCATTTCAGTATGAATTTTATTTGCATTTTCCTTCAGAACTGAGGAAAATCTCTTTTAATAGACGTGTATGATGTGTGTTAGGGCTACTAATGTCTTTTTCCTGCTTAGTTTGCTCCAGTATTCCATTTCATTAGTACGATTGTACTTATGCATATAGGGATTTGTTCTAGAACGATCTCTTGAGAGAACCTTAATTTCTCTGGACAATTCTTATTTTGTTGCTGGACACTGACAGTTCCAGAGTGCAATACATCCCACCTTGATTTGCCATGTCAACGTACTTACCTTTTGCTGCTGTAATAGAGAAAGCTTTCAATATGTATAGGCTGTGTGTCTGAGAACTCATTGGGGTGACTGAATTCCAGCGCTGAGCTAGGTGTGACCACAGCTGGTGTGTTTGTATGTGTGGGTCTGGAGTGCTTTTTCTCTCTTGGTGGAATTGGCTTTTTTACCCCTAGGAGAGATACTGTAAAGGTCTGGGTCATTATGCAGTGGTCTGTTTATGGTATTCTGTATAAATTGTTTAGTATATTTACACTGGCTGATTAGCAAAAATCAGGAGCAGAGCTACTGTGCATTTGTGTCATGGAAAATGTATAACCTTCATCTCTTAGAACTCTGAACTTTGCTTGTTGTTCCTGTGTAGACAGGAACACAGCTAGCTCTGGAATACAAAACAACAGAAAATTCTCTAGTAATTGATGTGTTTTCAATTAGATAGTTGGTGATTAGCATTATTTATTTAGAAGTAGTAAATTTACCTTTTAATTGTGTATGCTGAGAAAACTGAATATTGCAAGTAAGTAAAGGAAATGAACACTGAATGAAGAATTGCCAGCTTTTAATTATGCAAATGAGCAACACTGCAGAAGAATTATTCAGTAATCTTTTTGTGCTGAGAATTGCAAATCTATCTCCACAATTGTGTTTAAAACAAATGAAACTGGATTTGTAAAACTTCTTTTCTGTAGATATTTGTGGTTAATGAAATTGAACAAAAGTATCAGTGGTCTTGAGAGACTCTATGTAATGTGCAGTGGATCTGGATTGTAGAACTGAAATATTACTGCCAATATTCTTCTTGTAGGGGATCCTATTATATAGCAATATAATACTTGAGAAATAGCAATTATATATTTCTCTTGATTTTTTAATATTATTTTTTTATTAAAAGTTTTATTAATTTTTTATGGCTGTATATTTTTTTATTCTCATTCTACTGAAGAGTCCAGTTGAATATATAAGCTCTGACTCTTCCCAAGTGGTCTATTTTTCATAGTCTCTCTCTAGCTCTTGGAGTAGTTTTTTTGGTTTTTTTTGTCTCATGTTAATTTTACAGCCTAGTGCCACTCTTCCTGGCAAAGTACTTAGTGCTGTGGCACTGACTCAGTGAGCAAATAGTAGTGAATGAGCAGACTAATTTATAGTCTCTTCACATCATCCTAAAAATGTGTCTGAGCTTCAGTAATGCTAGCAGGCAGTAAGAAGCATATTTTTTAAACTCAGTGGGAAAAAAACAAGGAATTAAAAGCCCTGAAAAATAGTGTTATGATAGAAGGATAAATGATGAATAAAATGCATTTCTAAGACTGTACAGTTGCTCTTTCCTAACCAGGGAAAGAGCTGAGAGTTAGATGAGAGAACATTGTCCATCACTTCCCAGCTTGATTGAGCTTTCATTTTCTGAATGAGAGAGAACTCTTGACTTTCCAAGTCTAAAAGTCAGATTATGCTATACCAAACAATACTCAGAGGCACACTACATGTGTTCCCCAATACTGAATATCTGGTAGGTATAGATAAATAGCAGTCATCAACACAATCCTATAGTGAAATTCACGCTTGCATGTAGATCTGGGCTAGGAAACTGAGTGCTGTGATTGGAAAAAAGAATTGGCTGTGCTGCTAGTTCCTGCACCCATGAAGAAATAAACATGCTGATTTGAAATATAATAGTCACCAAATAATTTAAGTCAAAATATTTTCATACTGCGTATGTTATCTATTTGTTATTTGTTATAACCACTTATGTATGCTTTTATAACTTAGTCACACCTCAAGAAGTTAGTATTGACGTAGATGAGTCCTTTCTTCTCCATTTGTCAGCCAAGATTGATTAATTTCTAAGAAACTCCATAAAGTGATTGTGTTGTTTTGAAAAATTCAGAAATTTATGTAATATTTAGTATACTTTCTTTTGATTTGTAATCTTTTGATTATAAAATAGAGATGCTAAAAGTACAGACATTTCTTGAATTTTCCATAAATTATTGAATTGTTGGCTTTTTTTCCTCTATTTTTTTGATTATTATTATTATTACTATTTCAAAAGCAGTCACATAACATAATGTTACATAATTTTGTGGGTTTTTTCCACACTTTGTTTTGAATTTTAAAGGTTTAATAACTCCAAATATAATGTGCTTTTAGGTAGAACTTGACACTGAAGGACCTACTTCAAGCTTAATTTTTGAAGTTTGGAGGTTTAGTGATTTAAAGGATTGAGTGTATTCTTAGTTAAGGAAAAAGAAAATCTTTATTTTGGACTTTTTTGCCTACAGATCAAACATGTCTGAAATATTTTAAATGCAATGTAATAGATCATTTATTTCTTACCTCTCTACATTCCATCCAAGGAAGGGAAAGTAAAAAAAAAATAAAAAATACTGATACAGGTTATAATGTCTGCTGATGCAAGAGAGAAGCCCATCAGCCTATTTAACCCTGTAAAAGTTTAATGATTGTTAAACAGGCCATTTCATTTCAGGCCATGGTGAAAAGTTGTGTTGAAACTGGGAGTTATATTGCTGTTCAATTATGAATATCTTCATAGAAATGTTATTACAGAAGTGGACTTTTATTGAGGTCGGATTCTACATTTATCTTGAGGTCTGCATTGTGTTTTCTGGAATATGAGAGGTTGCAAGAAGAATGCTCTGGATATCTTGCTGGTAATAATAAATGAATAGTAAAAAGACATTTCTGGAAAGCAGTCTGAAAAGTTACTTCTGAAATCTGAGATGTTCCAAAATTATGTTGATTCTGGGGAGACTTTACTAACTTCTTGAATAGAAACATTCTTTTAAAGTCTTTCATTTTTCATATTTTATGGTGTTATTTTAGTAAATGTTGAATTTAGAAATACATTGTACATATTATATTGAGTTAAAATATTGCCATTATTGGGAATCTAAACTGCAATATTATATAGCATTTAATTTGTACATTTTGACTTTGTTGAGTTGTTCAGACAAATATTGCAACATATAGAATGGGATGAAACTGCTTAAACTGTGTTATGTGTCAGGCTTCACAAGGTTCCTTTTATGATAACCTTTTAAAAAATTACGAGGAGGATCAAAGGACCATGCACTGTCTGGACTCAAGAAAAGATGAGGAGCAGCTCCAGAGGAAGAGTCTGGGAATGAAGTGGGCAGATGGAGACAGGCCTGGTGGTGGTTGTCTGACAATGTTCATAATGCTGGATGGACTGGCAAAGCTTTAGTGTGGCAGGGAGGTGCAGGACTGAGAGGTTCACATCTGATAAGCATTGATGTAACTTCTGAAGCTTCAGGAGCTCTTGAAGTGATGAGAATCATCATCAAAAGCCAAAGGAAGGGTTTATTTCTTAAATGGAACTAAATTGCATTCAGATTAAGTTATATGGTTATTTATAGGGCTTCTTAACAAATGCAGTAGGAAATAATAATACATATGAAACAATAAGGGGCTGAGGTTATTGTTTTAAACATGAAACCATATATGAGTTCTCTTCCTTCAACCGATTCATTGACAGTGACAAAATTAAACTTTGAAATGATGAGGAACAGCCAAGAGGGTGAAAGTCCCAATCAGGCTGGTGACAGAGAGAAAAGAAAAAGACAAAACTGTTTCAGTTGAATTGACAAAATCAAGGTGGGAAGAGAAATACTGTCTCTTTCAGAGGATAATGACTGATTGAAGCTTAGTGGAAGGAAGAGTGCAGAGAATTGTAATGCCAAAGTACAGAGGATATAGGGAAATTTAGTGTTGGGGATCTGGTGGTGATGATACGTATTTTAGAAAGAGAAATTATAAAAGCTAATGATAAATCCCTCTGGTTTTTCTGATGATATCAGAAGTAAAACATTTTTCAGCCCCTGTAGGAACAATGTACAGTCAAGAAGGCAAAGCCTCTGAAAGATAAGACTGCACAAGAAAGATGCAGCAATATTTTTGCATCCATCTTCTTTGTTGATCCACCTTTAATCATATCATGCTAGAAAATCTGTTTCAGTTGTTGACAGAAGACAAAATCAACTGTAGAAAATACTTTCTACTTAAGAATTCTTAAGCAATGTAGCAATGGATAGATGAGATACTAAGCATCACATATAAACTCTGCCTTGAAGTTGTCTTTGTATTGTGATGAGAAAGTGATAGATATTTTACAGATCTTTCAAATTGATATGGAGATCTAACCCTTAGCAAGAACTGAGATGGGAAACAAAGTTCTGGGAGTCTACTTACAGGAATCTATGACTCTTAGAGTAACAGATTTTAAATAATTTTCTTTAGAACATTAAATGCATTAGAGGACATTACAGCAAGGAATAGGATTAGTGGTGTAATGAAAAAAAAATAGACCAGGGAAAACTGTATATTTGTAAAAGAAGCTCTGTGGATACAGTCCACTAGAATTTTTAAAGAATTCTCTGAATGTATGGGTAAGGGAGAATTCCTTGGTAGCTCTTAGTTGACTTGGATCTCTGTAATTCATGCAACAATAACTGCTGACAGATGGAGAAATGGAAATAATTTATTAGCTATAGAATGAGAAGGAATTCATATTCTGATGTAATTAACAATATTTAGAAGACACAAAACAAAGGAATATCATTTATTAAAGGTAAACTTTAGAATTTAATTAGTTCTAGTGATTTGAGCACTTATTTTCTACACATGCATTGAAATGCAAGTACAGAAAACAAATGCAATTTAAGACTGTTGGCAAATCTTTGCAGGAGTCTGTTTTTTAGATACTATTGTGCTCTTTAAAGAGTATGCGATTATTATATAAGTGGTGTGCTGGAATATGATAAAAGTAAAGTGTCAGGTTGAGGTTATATTAAATGACATGAGTAATTTTTAGTTGAAGATTTTGGAGGCTTAACTTTGGATATTAACAGAAAAAATCTCCCTATAAAATATTTCAGTATTAATGTGATATTTAAGTTTGTATCTATCTTATACCTTTTTCCTTTGCAAATTTGTCTCATCATCAATTTTGTGTATCAATATTTACCTCTGGAAATCCGTGTAAAATTAAATAATGACTGTAATACAAAATTAAAGAATGTTAGTTTTTCTTATACTGATTATTAGAGTTTCTTTTTAACTTCTTTCATCTGGTAACAACTTACTCACTATATTCAATAGTCTTACTCCATATGTACAGGTTTTTTATGTTTCTCCTCAGAATAGAAACAGTCATCTCACTTATCACAGTAGCTCTTTACTCAAATAACATCTTAGATATTTCAAAAAATTAGATAGCAGTTAGGATATTTGACTTCATCTTTTTACTAATGGAAATTATTTCTTTGGGCATGTTAAATAAATTTTCCCCTGAAGATATGACACTGTAATACTTGCAATTTTATATTAGTTAAAATATCTATTATAAAAAATTGGACAATTTCCCCCTTTTTATTTTTTTCAATGTAAAGCTGAGTAATACTAACAAGAAAAAAATTGCTTTAAAGGAAGCAGTAGAGGTATTCTTCAGAATAGCTAAGTGTTTTAGAACTGGCTTTTTTTACTGTTGCAATGAATGTGGATTTTTGAACTTATTATTCCATTTCTGGAGTCAGCCTAAATAACTTAGTGTGGACATATCTCATGATTGCATTAAAACAGCTATTGTTTTAAATTTATGCAGCGAATCCTGTGTAAACTGCAGGCTGGAGAGAAACATTAAAGGTTTTCTGAAGAGTCAATGCTATATTTTCAATGTACTTCCTAAATCATTCCTAGCATTTTATTGGCTTTTTATGGCTCTTATTATTCAGTGGGCTGATAATTTTGCAGAAACATTACTAATGACCCCTAGATTCCTTTCCTTCATTTTGCCTCCAAATCTGAGTTCATGGTTATGGAGGCAAGGCTTAGATTGTTTCTACGGACACATTGCCTTGCAATCATCAGCTCTGAAGATGGTCATGCTTGTTTGATTTGGCCGAGTCCCCTCTGCAGAACTTGTGCTGGCTCTTTCCAACAGACCCTGTTTGTCAGCATAGCCGGTGATGTTCCTTTGTATTACAGCGTCTGGAGGGATTGCCAGAAATGCAAGTCAGGACCAGTGGCCTGTAGTTCCTCAAATCACTTTGGAAAGAAATTAGTCCTCTTTGCAGATGGATGCTGCACTGAAAACCTGAGGCTGTCCTGCTGCCTCGGTGTTTTGCAGAGACATTGCAGAGCTTTGCCAGCAGTTCTCCAGTTGCTAATTTGGGGTGGATGCTGCATAAGCCAAGTGATTTACTAGCACCTAACTTTCCTATTGATCTAGTAGTCTGCATAGATACTGTTAAACTGTTAAACACCTCTTTTCAGAGGGGAGGTTATGGAGAAAAGACTGAATCACTACTTTCCCTTTTTCATTTTTGTAATTGCTAAGAGTGCAACCAGTTATGATTGGTTGGGTGTTTTTGTTTTATTCAAAATGCCAATTGTATCCTTAGGTGTTTTCACAAAGGAAATTGGTTGATAAAAATCAGATAAGACTGAGAACATAACCTTATAAAAGATGGAAAAGTTAAAGGAAAAATGCTAACAAGTGTTAGGTACAAGACCCAGTCTTAAATATGTAAAACATATGAACTGGAGAATAGTATATAGTCTCCTTTTTTTTTCCCCCCACCAAAGTTTTCCTCTGTGTTAGGACTATATATGCTTTATTATCTGTGAGACCATCGATTAAGCATCATTTATTTGAAAACAATTCCATGTGATGGGATGTGCTAGGATAAAATGTGTGATTCTGCACAAATACGAATATGCTAGACTTGGATTTTCTATCCAAGATAGAAAATTTCTCTATTTTCTAAAATATGTTTTGTGATAAGCCAGAATTCTCATGTAGCCAGCTGTGCTCCTGTCTTATTAATCTTTTTGTTATTGTTAAACTCACTTTGTCAGATGGGCAACTTAGGCTGATGAAATAAGTTACATTGAGTGGTGCTCCAGTACTCATTAGCTTCAAATTGAACTACTGCTCAGAGAAATTTTTTTGTCATATTTGACATTTTAAAGTTGGAAATAGAGCTATTTTATGATTTTTCCTCTTGGCTAAATGTGTCAGTCTACATATAACTTCCTGTCTTTTTTCATAAGTAAAATATTTGGATGTTAGCATGTTTAATTCCGTTTTTTGTTTGTGTTGTGCTTCTAATTCATCTAGTGAATTTCAATGAGTATTGATTATTTGCAAAGTAGAAGGAAATGACTGATTTTTTTAATAGAAAATTCTAAGCTGCGTCAGTGATCTTAAGTGAAAATTGAACTGCAGATGTCAAATTTTAAACTTTGTTTCCTTAAGATAGTTGTTTAATCAGGGGAAAAAATGCAAATAACATGATTTTTCATTGTGGTGATTAATTCATTGTAATTCTACATGGCATTTAAGTTGCAAAGCTTTTTCAGATTAGTGGTTAGTAATTAGACAGTGGAAATGCTGAAATTGATAATGGCAGAATTAATAGATGCTTGATAAAGAGCTTTCAGAAGCTCTTTGAATAGATGCAGTTTTTTCAGATGTTTTAAGGCTTGTCTTGTAAGCCTAATGTTTGAAGAGATACTCTGCTAAAGATCTGTGGTTCTGTCTATGGCAAGTGTATGATCTTGTAAGGAGGAGTAATATACTATGCATTTAATATGTTGAGATATGTGATAACTACTTAGACACTCCCACTGATGAGTACGGTTTTATGGGACTCTATAGATCACTTGTAGAAAACCAGAGCCATGCAATGGTTATTTTTTAAACTGATCATATTAAGGAGAAAGCAAATACAAGATATTGTGGGGTAAAGTACTTCTAAATACCATTTTTCATTTCTCTTTGGAGCTACAAGTTGTACAAAGGACAAGGTGGAAGAAAAAAAAAATTGCTTTTTTTTCCTTTATGCAGCACCCAGTGTTTAGCATCATAAAATTTTGTACATCTGTCTGAAATATTAGCAGAATGGAAATGGAGCATAAATTAAAAGAGTTTGTCATAACTAATGACAGGTAATTAGGCTGTCAGATAGCAACACAATAATTCAAGTAAAGAAATAGTTATATGGCTGGAAAGAAATGCACTGGCTTTTAAATCTCTCTTTGAAGTTTTCTTACAGAGACTTAGATGGGAAAAAGAAACATTTGGAATACATTGACCACTACATAACAGAAAATGAATAGTGCTCTTCATGCAAGTACTGCTTGAAATTCTGAATTTCCTTAATCAGGCCATCCTATGAAAAACAATCTCATTCTGGTTAATGTCTCAGTTGAAAATAAGCACCTATTTCCTAATCAACTTTATTAGATTTCCAAGTAATTAAAAAAAAAAAATCCACAACCATGGCATCAGCAATCTGTATGAATAAAAGCAGATCTCCATTCTTTAATGGCTTCAGGCTCTAGGTGCCTATTTCCACATTTATTTAAGAAAATTAATTCATGAAGCAGTTTAATTTAAAAGTAAACAAACTTCCTGCTTTGGAATCTTACAGAGTTGAACTGCAGATGCTAAATTGAAAACTTTACTTCTTTAAAGAAGCAAAAAAAAATAAAAAGAAAGTTGCTCCAGATATTCCAAAATGACTTTCAAAATATGTGGCAGTCTTTTTCACTGAGTTTCATAGGGATAATTGTGCTGCTGTTGAAGAGTTTACCTAAAGAACAAGAAGTTGTCAACAGATTTTTCCTTTGAAATGAAGAGCAGAGGCTATTATTGCAACAGCATGTATAGAATTAGTGAAAAATACCTTTTTTTTTTTTCTCCTTTCCCCTCCTCCCCCTTTCACTTATTTCAGATGGTCTTAAAGCTGTCTTGTTTCCTTTACAGCAAGGTGTTATCAAAATCTCTGTAGACTGGAATACTGGGTGAACAAAAGTTGGTTTAATGAATTGCTTTTTAAAAACTTGTTCACTAGTACTCAAGTTTTTATACATTTATTTCTTCAATGAATTGGCGGTGTATCTTTTAATATGGAAGAGTAGATAATTTAAAGTGAAAATTATTATAATGCTATTCTTTTTTTAATGACTTTCTTTATATTCAAGATAAATCTGATATAATGTGCCTTTTGGAAACAGATCAAGTAATAATGAGATCAATTTTGTTTTAATAGAGATTTTATCAGGTTTTAACTCTGTATAGGGAGGCAAATGTGTTTTCTGGTAAGTACATTCCTATATGACAAAAGAAACAAGCACTTTTATTTAATTAACTCACACTTGTTCCTGAAACACTTCTTTGTTGTTTATTTGTTTTGAATAAATGGATTTTATTAAAGCATGATCATTAAATTTGGAAGTTTTCATGCAAAACAATGATGCTGGTGCTTTTGAAATAAGGCTGTTGGTCGAGATTAGATTTTCATTTTCAGACCTTTTTAGATTATGCTCATGGCTGGCAGATCTTATTAGGGTTAGATATATCCTAAATCAAATGCGACAACTAATTAATTAATTTTGGGCACATTGATCTCTCCTATTCTTCTCGTTACGTCCTAGTTTTTACTATGTCATTGTTTTGCTGAAAATAAGGGGAAATTCTTGTCCAAATTCCAAGTCATCGCAACAATTATATAGGGAAGAATTTGAGTGGGTATGATCTGTTTAGGACCTGAAGGATCTTTCTGTCCTCCTGCTAGAAACATGCATTGAGACTGATCCTGGGCTTGTTTAGCTAAATTATTTCTAATTAATCCTGGATCAACAGGAAACTTTGTTTTACCTGGAAGTTTCACCAGTCTTGGATAGTGTGGAGAACTGCAGCTTTTATCAGTGAAGCCTATATTTTCAGGTGATGTATTTAGAAACTTTTAAAAATTTATTTTATGATCATATGTATTAAAAGACAAAGCTGTTGCAACACTGTGGTGATATTTTAAGATGTTGTAATAGTTGTTTTATAAAATAGTGATAATTTGTCTACTTTCCAAATGACAATCACTCATTAGCTCTAAGCTTAGAAAAAATGCCTACAAGGAGCAGTTTTTGAAAAGTGTAGGATGGTGGACTTTTTCCACTCCTGTAGTCATGCTTTCGAGATACTTATGCCAATTTGGAATTTGTATGAAGAGAAAAATTCATAAATATTAATTAAGGTAATTGACTTCAGAAATTTTGATTTCAATACACTTTTTGATTAAACCTGATTACATATGAAAACTGACTTTTATACTTATTAGAACTGTGATAAGAGTTTTAACAGCTCGCTTGTGAATACCTCTTTTTACATTGTTATCCTCCTGAATCATAAACACGCAAAAGCTGTATTTTGTAGTAAAATACTGCTATTAGAGGCTTCAGAATATATACTATATTTGTGCTTCCTAAACGTTTATGACAAGTATATAAAAGTATATTTTACTGAAATGTACTTACACATGGTAAAAAAAACAGGAACAGCAACAGCATACAGACAGGTCAAAAAAAATTGTCAGTGTGCTATAAGAACGCTATTGACTGAAGAGAATGATACCAGAATATTCTCGAACATTGATTTCAAATTTCTGGGTTTCTTCATAGTTTGCTACTCTTGCATAGAAAGAGCTTTCTTTTCTTAGTTGTAGTGATTCCTATTAGTTGTCAATTAAGTTCCTTGGCATACTGCTATTACGTATTTTTTTACCTCTTTTCTCTTTCTTTTTGTTCACTGTTATAACTTTTAGAGAGTGTATAACTCTGATGTAAAATAACTGAAATCCAGCTGAAGTGTATTTCACATTGTCGACTGTAGAAAATACATTGTTGAGGGGTTTCCTACGTGTGTTGCTGTAGGTAGAATTAGGCAGTTTGGCAGAAACCAAATTGCGGTTTCTCTCTTTTCTACCCAGAAACATTGGCTTTTTTCTTTGTCTCTTTGGATTGGCAGGGACCACAAAAGTGCCATAAAACAATTCTATCCATAGTGGTGTTTGATTGTGTAATTTCATTCTCTTAAGTGTTGTTCATGTCACTGAACTTGCAACTTGATTAACAAGTGAAATATATCTTTTTGTCTAGGACATCAAAGTGACCTGCTCCTTTCAGTATTAGCTAAATTTGTGTGGATATTTTAAGATATATCTTTAATACCCATTGGCATCTGCACTTTTTCCACCCTAGTTTCAAAATAAATTTTAGAAAAGGGACGGGACATAAAGATCTTTGTTTAAATGAAGGAATAATATGGTAGCAGTCTTGGTACTGATGTTTATTCTGAATCATCATAAGCTGTAGATGTCTTTAATACCTTTCAGTTCTTTGCCATTGAAAGGTTCTATTACCAGTCTTGTAAAAGTAATGGGATAAGCTATTCAAATGAATAGCATAGTGAATAATGCAGCAGAAAATTTTTACCAAAAAATATAAAGCAACTCTACATATATTTTTGTAGATAATTTTTATATCTGGAAGAATCTGCCTCATTATGAAAAGACTAGAAAAACAATTCATACTCAAAAAAGGGTAATTCTCAGATAAAAATTTAGTCTCTATCTTTACACAGAACTGAGTTTCCAAGGAGTCTAATAATCAGTATGCTGATACATCTGACCTAGAAATTTAAAGTACTATATTAAATTCATTCCCTTTCTAGGACAGAGGCCCCAGTTTTAGCTGTATATGTATAGCTGTATATGTATAGCTGTATATGTATAGCTGTATAGCCAGATCACCTTGAAAACATTTTCCATGCATCTCATGAGATGATGTCCCAGAAACTTGACTTTTTAGGCAAGAATGACTCACTCTCTATGGGCTGAATGCATAAGACACAAAGTAGGGATAGAAGTTACTTCCTAACCAATTTTGTCAGTGGTTCAGAAATAGTATTTCGGTAGTATTTTTTAATAAGGTTAAATAGAACTGTATTTAATTTTCTTTTGGTGATAGGTGCCTCATAATCCCAGCTATTCATACTTAAAGGATGCAATAAATGTCTCCTTTAAGCATAAAATTTTTAAAGCTTTTCTTCCTTTAAATTTTTATCTATATTAATTCAGAGCAGTTAGTCTCAGGAAAAATGCTGCTCATCATTAAATGGGTATAAGCTTAAATTGCAGTACCTCCCATCCTCCTATTCTCAGTATAATGCAGAGACTTTATAAACCACTATTGTGGTTTAACCCCAGCCCCACACAGCCTTTTGCTCACTCTTCCACGCACTGGAAGAGCGTGAGAATCAGGAGGGTAGAAGTAAAGGAACATGTTAGTTCAGATAAAAATAATTTAATAGGTAAAGAAAGAGCTCCACAAACAAGCAAAGCAAATAAAGGAATTCATTGACTGCCTCCCCCAGGGCAGGTAGGTGTTCAGCCATCTTCACAGGAGCAGAGCCCCATATAACTGACTTGGAAATACAATTGCCATCACTCTGAACATCTCACCTTTCTTCTCCCTGCTTTGCATACTGAGTAAGATGCCACATGGTGTGGAGTATCCCTTGGGTCAGTTGGGGTCAGCTGACCTGGCTGTCCCCCCTCCCAGTGCCTTTTGCACCCCCAGTCTCCTTGCTGGTGGGGTGGTATGAAAAGCAAAAAAGGCCTTGGCTCTGTGCAAGAGCTGCTCAGCAACAAAAAAAGCATCTGTCTACTATCAACACTGGTTTTGGCACAAATCTGAAACATAACCTCATACAACCTGCTATTGAGAAAATTACCTCTGCAAAAAACAGCAAAGAATGAAGAGCTAGCTGAAAGATTTTTGTATTCACTAGGTGAAATATCTTTCTGTACAGAGGGCTCAAGGGAATAGAGCAGTTTGAAAATTTTTTTTAGTCTGCCTGAAATTCAAAAGTGTGTATGATAAAATGAGATGTTTTGTACACAAACAAGAAGATCAATCTAAGCTCTCTAAGGGAAACTTATTAATGATACTGGTTACTCAGATTTTATTTTTTAGTCTGCTGCATTGATTTATCCATTTTAAGTGCTTGATTTCAATCTAGATATATCAAAATGGGACTAGCATAACATAGCATGTAGAGATTTTACTTAATTTAGAAGATCATGACATTACTAAAATTTTGGGTTGAAATGTTTAATGACTACAAAAGTCACAATTATTGTTCTATAACTAAGAAGTAATTCTATCCTTTAAGTTAAAAAAAAAAATCTTTAGATCATGTAGACATATTAATAGCATTTTGGGATTTATAATTCCAAAAAGGGATGATTACCCACTCTTTTCTAGTAGTTTAGAATAAATAAGCAAAATCTCTAACTCAATCATAGAATCTGAAGACATGGCTATTTCCATCCTAGTTGTACACCTAATTTTTCACATTTAGAGTACAATGTTGCCGATCTTATAATGAATGGCATTGTAGGCTCAGAGAAAAACTGCTTACTATCTGAAGTTTCTCTTTGTCCTATATGCATTTGTAGTGCTGATTGTAAATGCTTTCTTATGTTTTCCCAAGATGGCCTCGTGAAAGCCACAGGAAGGTGCTGATGGTGATTAATGTGTACTTGTTGTACAAATGTGGAAGTGGGCACAGTTTGCTCCTGAGCTTGTGTCTGGTTAAAGAGCTTGAGGCTTCAGAGGAGAAGAAGTCTACACTATTTTGACAAAGCTCAAGGCAAGATTTACACGCATTGGGAAGGTTTGATGAAGAATTTGTCTTCATCAGACAGCCTAACAAATAGTTGTGTAATGCCTTGCTACTCTGGTAGCAGTTCCTAGTGAGGGACATCTAAGGTGAAGTTCTTCTAGGGAATTTAAAAAGGGAGTAAGGCAATTACTTGAATCACTAACTAGAATATGTGAGCATGAGTGGTTGAGTCTTAACACTCATTTAAAAAAGCCAGAGAAAACTAATTTTTTGTCTGCCCAGTAGTTTTTCTTCTTTTTTATTATTCTGTGTGAAGTACTAGAAATGCAGTGTTTGAAGTTCTGTCTTCCCTGAGGTATAGAAATAGTGTTACTGCCCTCCTTTGCTCTATGATACTTCTGACAATGAATTCTGAAAATGGTCCTTGTTCTTGTCTGAGCTAGACACTCTTGGCATTACTTACCTTTTTTTGCCTGTCCATCACCAACCTTGTGTTTCCTTGTCCCTCTGATCCCTAAAATATTTTTTCCCACTTAACAACAGACTTCATATTTTCAATTTCTTTCTGAGAATCAGCTTGCATATTATGAAAAAAAGCCTTGCTGTATGATTACTTTAGTATTCATACAACAAGGAATTTTAAAATATGTGAATATCATTTCTTAATCTTCAGTGGTGCTTTTGTGAATAAATGATGCTGCATAGCAATTCTCTGAAGTTTTTAATGAAAATCTTGAACAAAAAGAGACTCATAATTAATGCATTCAATCAGATAATACATTAATCAGTTCAGAAAAATATCATTAGGTGATATGATAGCTAATCCACTGAAAATTTGTTTTGCAAAATGTTTAGGTGCTCTAGTACAAATGTTTTAGGAAACCAAGTTTTTATTTTCTGTTTTGCATTTCATAATAAAGTAATTATTCTTTGAGACAGAATTGAAACAGATATATGAAGTGTTTAAATATAAACTCTTTTTCGTCTGTTAATAAATACTTTGTGAAAGGATTCTGATTTGTTGACCAACTTCTACTAAACAATACCCCCTAAATTAATGAAGTATTTAGTTGTTGCTACTTATTTTCATAGGCCTTCTCACTACACTGTTGGTCACCAAAAGCTCAGTATATATGATAGCCAATTCCCAATATGTGTATTTCCTGTGCTTGATTTGTATTTTCTCCATTTCAGATGACTAAGGAAGATGATCCAAGAAAATAATTATATGCATTTAGTATTTTCAATGCACTAATTATGTTGCAAGGAATGGAAAGCTTTGAAACCCTAAAAATGCTGAATTCCCTGTTGCTTTAGCAGAGTAGGAAGAGATTAATAAGGAATGGATACTCTTAGGGCAATGATGAGATAATTTTCTTTAAAGGAATGGCTTTATGGCCTTATAGCTATACCTCAATAACAGACTGAAGCTAGTGAGGAATTAGCTTTCCACAGAGAAAGAGTTCAGCTTGGAATGGCTCTAGAATCTTAAATCAAGATCCTAGGTCCTTGATATCTGAAAGCTGAAAGTCTGTAAGAGCTGCATCACCAGAGGTTTGCATAAAAAAAAAAATGTACTAAGATATAGAATATGTCCACCAAAAGTGATTGTCGCTGAAGAAAAATGCATCGATGTATGAGGAATTTTCATTTTAATGTTATCTATCAATAAGTTGGTTGATCAGAAATATGAAATCTAAGGATTCTTTGTAGCAAGGATGCTGATTTGATTTTTTGCAAACTCTAACTTTTGACAGGATCTAGTCTGAACATTTCTGATCAGAAATTTTAGCTTATTGATCCTAAAGTGAACGGGTAGTTGGTCAAATAGGAGATTCTGGTTCCACCATACATCCTGCAACTCGTCTCTGTCACAAAGTTTATCATTCATATTGAGATTCTGGTGAGAGTGGATAGGAATGACTTAATTATTGGTGAGTTTACAGTAGCCAAATTCATGCCAAAGAATATCAAGCATGGAATATTAATCTGACAGATTTTATCTAAAGGAAATTCTGGGGGCTCTTATTTGTATATAAGACAAGTGTAATAAGGTGGTCAAAGCAAACTATTGAAAAAATAATATTCTCCCATTTTTTGTTGTTTTTGTGTTGCTGAAGATTCTTCTGACTCTGGAAATTTCATTAATTTCCTGGATTGCTCTCACTAAGAGTTGCTTCATGCTTTTTGACAGTCACAGATAGTTTCTAGGATATGCAAAGGTGTTTTCTGCTGATGCAGTAGCTGCCTTCCCAAAACACCCAGAGAATTAGCTTACTTTTGCCAATTTGAAGAGTGAATGCTTGGCTTCTTTCCCAGTTCTTTGTTTACTGCAAAATTTGTTTCTTGAGCCACAGCTATGTCACTTTTGCTGGTTTTTGGGGTTTTTTGTTTTGTTTTGTTTTTCTTTACGCTTATTTTTTTACAATCATACTTATTGTATCATGCCAGTCTTTCTCACAGCTTGTTTGTTAGACTTCCCTCTTACCCACAGATACCTAACTAGTTATAAATTCCAGTCTGGATCACTTGTAGGGTCAAAATGAACTTCTGGAGGACATCTACTCATTTTCCTGTATTTTTATTGCTGTCTCCACACTAGAATCTTCAAAGATTGTTTTCCAATTTTTTTTTTTCTTCCAGATCATCTGTCTGTCTCTCTTGTCTGTACTTGCTCTCCCTTGAATATCCTGTTCTGAAGAATTAGACTGAGTAATGACTTTTGAGTAAGAGTCTCCAACAAATCAAGTATTTGATATTTGTCATTTTTCTATTTTGCTGACCATGGCTTCTTGCAGGGACAGGCAGCTGCACGCTGTCTATTGATAAAGCTGGCTCAGTAGAGTTCCAGTGAAGAGCAGTTATTTTTTCCTTCCGTTCTTCCAACTGTGCTTACGTGTGTCTTAGATGATAAAATGGCTTTGGCACTGGCTTCTCCCTCCTTCAGTCTCTTCTTAATATGAAAAGAGGGCTTCATTTGTTCAATTCCAATCACTCGTCTCTTCATCAAGCTATATTGATTCTTTTTTCTTTTCACAGCAGGGAGAGCACATTTTCTGTAGGGTGAGTCTCATTTCATTTTCATTAATCATTCGAGGAAAGTCAGGAAAAACCTCTGCCTGCATTAGACTATCAAAGGATTTAGCTCAGTTCCATCCAGTAAAGAATTGAAGGTAGTTAAATGCAGTAAAAATGAGATATAGATGACCACTTGAATCTCTCTAGATTTCCCACAGTACCTGAAAGGATTGGATATTTTTCACCTGGAAGTTATTTGAGTTCATTTATATTGTTTAACCTATGATATGGTAGCATCCTATTAATTGCTCAAAAAAAAGTAAAAAACATTCTCATGTGAGAATGGAAGAAATGTATGATCGAATCATTATGTATTAAATGTCTTCATTATTTGTATGTACTTGAAACCCTCCTTCAATAAGGAAAAAACTCTTGTGTGGTTGAACTTGCTCAATGCTTTGTATCTTGCTAGATCTGAACAAGTTGATCTTCAATGAATGTACTTCTACATGCATTTTCAAGAAGAATCAAATGTAAACAGAAGTAGAATAGAGAAAATGAAAATGTGGAAATTATTCTAGTAATAAAGTGCGTGATTCCATTTTTGATGAAAAATATTGCCAGGGTGATTTAGGAGTTTAGATCTCCTTTTCTGTAATTAATACTACACTTTTAACACTGTTAATCATGTTTTAAACAGGTTTGGAAAGTAGTGTTAAAATCTTTTTTGTCTAAGGGTATTAAGTGATTTGGGAGTTTGCAACCAAAACTGTTATGTTTCTATCCAAAATATCAACTAACATCTGAATAGAAAGTCAAAATTGTTTTGCAGTTTAAAATAAAATTATTTAGTAATTGAATATAGTTTTAAAACTGCAGTGTGTAATAATTTCATACTTCATGTAATAAAAAAGTTATTGCTCCATTGATGTACTTTTAATGCTACTTTTCGATCATTTATGAAGATGATTCTAAAGATTCCTTTCACCTGCAAGTTTTACAAATTACACTTCATGTTCAACGTCTCTTGGTATTGGATTCTTCTTTGGTGAGGTGTCATTGGCCATATGGGTTCTAGAAAGATGGGTAGCCTTTTGTTACAGTATTAGGATGCCATGAAGATGGTTTATAAAGAAGCAGGCACAGAAACAAGACATCATGGTGAAACTACATTTATAAATTATACAACTGCTGATTAGGGTTGCAGTCATTGGTAACAAGGAAGATGAAGTAGCTAATTAAAGGGAGAAAATTCTGAAGACAAAAAGGGAAACAAATTACAGTCCTAGTCCTATATATTATATGAAACTAAAAACAAGTAAACTTAAGTAAAAGGAGGTGTGATTTCATCTTACATTCCTTGGCTCTGCACAAACTACTTAGATGTTCTCCACAGCTTTATGGTATCACCTGAAGTACATGGTAAAATTATAGATTAATGACTTAAATCTGTATTCTGAGAGTATTTTAAGAATTGAGTTTTTTGTGAGTGATATCTCAGTAAAATAGTGGTGACCAGAATGTTAAAATTCATCCACTGATAGAAGACCTCTCTTGTTATATTTTAAAAATGTTATTCTTTTCTGCTGGAGCAGGAACACATATCAATAGAGATTAAAATTAGAGATTACTATATATGTATCTATCTCTATCTTTCTATCTAGATCTAAAATCTTTACACACATATGTGTATTTTTAAACCTAATTCTGGCAGTGGGCTCTATCTTCTTCTGTTAAGATGAATTCAGTTCTTTTCTGCCTGTACTCTTATCAGGCAGATAGATGAAATATAGGTTATATTTTTAGAGCTTTGAATAATAGTAAGATTTGATCCATGCTTGTGTTCCCATAACACCAATACTTTAGTTTACATATTGATATAATTATGATTACTTATCAATATGATTGTGATTACTATTGATTAAAAATTTCATGAAGGGGATGCTGACTCTATTGATATTGAATATGAGGACATTAAATTGACATTAAGGTAAAACTGATTAAAAAAAGGTCAGTGTAGCTGTGCCTGTGTTCATTACTTGAAGAAGCTCAACAAATAAAAGTAAAACCCAAAATGTAATGAGCATCTTGTTAGGAAATACTCCTATTCTTTATATCATAGCACTTAGTGCAGCTTTTTTTGTACTCTGATATCTGGTCTATGTTATTTTTAATATAAATTAATAGAGTTGTGTGTTTTAGGCCAGAAGAGCCATGTATGTGCATTCAGACCTACAAGTATTTGTTTTCTAGCCAGAGTTGTGCTACACATATATGCAAATAAGAGGAAAAGGAACAGTATTTAAAAGCTTATTTTCCATCTTTCTAGAAATTCATGATTTTGTTCATATTTGCTGTATTTCCTCTTCTTTCTTTGTGGGCTACATTATTATCCTACCACATGAAATTTGAACTTCAAACTACGAGCAGAAATTATTTAAAGAAGACGTTTCCTCATAGTGTCCATTCCACCTGCTACTTCTAGTCCAGATGGATTTGGTGAATCTACTACTCGTAAAATATCTTTGTTGACTCTTTAAAATTATTTTTTTGCCACTATCTACTGAAACTGATATCACAGAGAAAAACTGATGCCAGTTTTTGTGAAGCTGCTGAAATATTGGTCCTACCATCTTCTATTGATGGTCTCCTGGTGAAATATTCTTGGCAAAGACATTATTCATCTTATCTTTCCAGTACCCTTAAGTGAAGGAGCTGAGCAGATGTAAAGTGCTGATCCTAGCACTTGTGCTATGTTTTATTGTGATATGTAGAGGAACAGGGATGAGAACCCACCAGTTTTAATAGAAAAGTGGTAAGTTTTTTAAACTGAGGTCCAATGGTTTGCTGTAGTTTTCCCAGCTTTTTTGCTATTTTAATAGCCTTTTAGAATTTATTCAGTAAGACAAAATTTCTCTTTGTCTAGCAGAAACAATGTTTGAGATAAAGTCCAGAGACCTATAACCAGTGGTGGGCAGGGTGCTGCTGTATCTTTCAGCAATTGTTTCATCTCCTTAGGCATCTTCCTTTCTCCAAGGCAACTCAGCTATATAGAATCTTGTGTTGAGGTTACTACAATTCTGTGATCCCACCTAGTTTAATTAAGGTTATCTTTAAAAGCCAGTATAATTAGATAGAACACCTTAAAAGGTTATTCTCAAACACCACATGTGAAATTAGACAATTATAAAGCAAAATAAAGTGAAATAATGAGCAATTTTTTGAAACAAAGGCTTCTTTTAAAAGTATGCTGAAAAGGTGCTGAAATGTGGTTCAGTTTTGAAGGTGTAGCTTAGAAAGGCATATTTTTTGGGAAACACCAAGCTTGAGGTGGATTTGAATCCAGCTTCCTTGAAAATTCAGAATAGCACATTATTATTATTTAACAATATTTCAAGCTGTAGAACAGTGGTAAAAATATTCTGTTCATTACATGATTATTTATTCTTCTAACATGCTGTGAACTTCATTGTGCAGAGAACATTACAATTAAGTATTTTGAACAGAACAGCCATAAATTCTCACACTAAGTAATAATGGTAATAGTATCAGGTCACTGATATTCATTTTTGTGAAGTGATAATTTTATTGGAGAGCAATATCCAAGATGCAAACATTTATTGTCCTCTAATAGTCAATTGTTTCAATAAGTGTTTAGTGAGAATTAACATCACAGGGAGAAAATCGTGTACCTCAGCTTCTGTCCTGCCTGTGGCTGTAATGAAATCTCTGTAGTAATCTAACTGCATTGAGTTAGGAAAAAAATTAAATTCTAATTGTCAACATAAAACCCAGCAAATTGTCAGTATAAACAAACTGACTTAAGCCCTGTTGATGTTGATGACAAAACTGTACTTTGTGGCCAAGGAAAAAAGCAGATTCTTCTGAATTATTAAATTTCAAATCGCATAAATTATGTAATCAACTGACTTTATGAATATTTTGATAGTGAAGTTATTTGCTTATGTTTTCTCCTTTAGATTTTCATGGGTGCAAAGGGATTTCCAGATGTCTTCATTAGAAAACACAGTTTTCGAGTGTACAAGTCTACCTTCATTTCTGAAAGTTACAAGAAGAAAAATCCACAGTGTAGAGCAAAAGGCATCAAACCCTCAGATTAAAATCTTGAAATCCCTTTGATTTGACACCTACATGACAAAAGTAGTCTATGATAAATAAACTTTTTACTTTATTTTGAGGCAGAATTTGTTTGGTTTCTATCCTTGAGGTTGAACCAGATCACCTCTTTTGAGCTCCATTATGTGATTCCATGATATATCATAGTATAGGTCTCAGAAGAAGCACACTCTTCAAATGTTTTTGAGCTGCCAAAGCAGTTTTAATAATGATCACAATTATACAATTAAAGAAAAAGCTAAGTAAAATCCCACAAATATAAAATTGCCCATCAAGGCAATAAAGATTCATGGTGTTTAGCATGACATATACAATAGAGTGATGAGGCTTTTGTCTTATGTGGCAAATGATTTGTGGCCCAATGACTGTTTGTAGAAGGGTCAGTTGCTGACACAGTTTTGGCTGCCTTTGAAAGGCTTGAATGGCTAATACCACAAGGAGAAGCAGGTGACAGGTGTAGCCCATATAAAATTTCAAAGGAAGCTGCTCTCTCCCTCCAGTATTTAATTCTCTAAGAGTGCAGCTCTAGTACCTTGTCATAGTTGATATGATCCCAACCAAATCAAGATAATACGGTATTTTTCTGTTAATTTTGGAAGTATTGCAGATTACCAAAAATGTGTTTCAACACATACTGGAGGTAACAACAGGAGCTTCATGTGTGTTGGAGGTTAGGGTGCTTTCTAAGAGAATTTTTTTCCCAAAAAAGTTGCTAGGAAGTTGATTTCTGGATGCTTAAAGGTACTTGGAAGAGACAAAGGAGGAAACTGTCAGAGAGAGGGTGGCACCGACTAGACCTCTCTCTCTCAGGGGCTTGGAGAGAACTGGGGGGATTCAGTCTTTGACTCCGGGGAGATCTCATCAGACCTCACCTGGAGCTGAGCTCGGAGTGATTTTCATGGGTCTGCCGGGAATTCAGACCCTGGTCTCTCCCTGCCCTGCTGGGAGCTGCCGCCCCATTGCCCTGCACCTGCTGCTGCTTTGGTTTTGTTTTGGGTTTCTCCACGCCATTTCTCCTGCCTGCCGGGATGTTTCTTACAGCTACAGCTTCTGCCACCGAGCTTTGGATCCATCTCTTCCCTCAGGACCCCTTCTTGCCTCCCCTGGAAATGTGCCAGCATCGGAGAAAACTGTGACTGTTTCCTAGCTGTAGTATTAACACCTGCTTGGTGTTAATACTATAGTTATTGTTATTCTGTTTATCCTGTTAGACTCACTAGTAAAGAACTTTTATTCTTATTTCAATATCTTTGCCTGAGAGCCTCTTTAATTTCAAAATTATAGCTATTCAGAGAGAGGAAGTTTGCATTCTCCATCGCGAGAGAGACTGGTGTTTTTCCTAACAGTCACACCTGACTTCCAACTAAGACAATGTGGTTGACATTTTAATGTTTTCTAAGAAAATTCATCTGTTTATGCATCAGGCTATTTCAAAAGATACAGCCCGCTTTCCATCTTCATGTTTGTTTTTATAATGAGCTTCTTGATTTCATCCCAAGTCTTGATTTTAAAGCCAAGATTGGGATGTAGCATGGTAAACATTTGTGTATTTGGTACACAAGAAGTGCTGTGGTTCTTATAGCATTTCCTACATTTTTTTCTATGTAGGATAGGCTTTCAGCTAAAGTCTATAAAGAGAACAGTAACATTATTTCCTGCCATCAACTTAATGCCACATAGTGTGTGACAAAATGAATGGCCTGCTGTAGTGTCATGCGAAAAGAGAGCTCTCCACAGCATTACCTGCTGGCTAAGAGGCTGTGTTACTTTCAGGGTGAGTGGGAAGAGCCAGCTGGTTCGGGTAAATCATCTGTATGATGTTTTGAGCTATGGCTAGTCATGACCATGATTTTTTTGACTGTTTTTTCCTCTAAATTGACAGTATGACAGATTTTCCCTACTAGCTATCGTTCTTCTGTATCTCAAGCTCTACAGATCATCCAATTCCTTATCAATGCAAAGGTTAATGGGTCTAGATGCTGTCATACTGTGTATTTATATTTTAAAGTACCTTTATGTTTTTCATTCTTTCGATGAATTAAGGAAATAACACACAGAGAATCCATCAGTAATGAAAATGTCTAGGAGCAGTGTTATGCTCCAGGTGACAGCTTCAGCAGGAGATGTGGCTCCTTCCATGGGTTCACAGGTCCAGACAGCTTCCTGCTTGGGCTCTTCAGCATGGGCCACAAGCTCTGGCACTTCAGGCTGTTCCAGCATGGGATTTTCCATGGGCTGTGGTGTGGATGTCTCCTCCCCCATGGCCCTCCATGAGCTGCAGGGGCACAACATGCTTTGCCAAGCCTCACAGAGTTGAACAGCATACAGAGGGAGCCGAGTGATGCCTGGCTGTGGTGATGGAATAAAATGTCTTTGTATTTAATGTCTGAGTTGCAAAGGGCCTGCTCCACAGTACTATATTCGAGTTTTAGGATCTGTGCTATTTCCAATGTTGTCATGATTTAAAAGTTGTCTTTTCAACTATTTTTAATAAAAATAGTTTTTTCATAGGTAATATATAAAGTTAAATCACAAGAAAATGGAAATGGTGTAAAACTAACCTATTACTTTAAATCTCAAAGTTTAGTCATACATTGCATTTTTGTTACAATGACTGGCTAAATAAATGTATAGAAATTCATTATAAGGAGAAAGTTGATTAACCTCTTTGTGCACTCAGTTTCTGGATCTTTAAGGCATTTTCACACAACTAGGATGAAAACTGCCAGTATATAATAAGAAGATGATGCAAGGTCTTAAAATCTGGCTATGCTTTGTTTTGTGAGGATTGAGAAATGTCATTGAGGGAAATTTTGTTGGTAAAATTTGCTACATAAATAAATGACTAAACATTGCATTCAATTGAAATTGAGGGCAAAGAAAAGAAATCATGGCAAAAAAAATTA
Organism: Thryothorus ludovicianus; assembly: GCA_013397245.1. Lineage (NCBI taxonomy): Eukaryota > Metazoa > Chordata > Aves > Passeriformes > Certhiidae > Thryothorus > Thryothorus ludovicianus. Next base: position 94,091 of record VZTB01018015.1, read on the forward strand.
AAAATGACAAAATGCTTCTTTGCTAACTTATTTTAAATCTGCTTGTTAAATTATTTATTTCTGTTTTGGATTATTTCAGTGATATATTTTCACAATATAGATGTGCTTTATGACTTATGTCTCTAATTATTCACTGTGAGTTAATTTATTCCATTAATATCTCATTCACTAGAAGAATAGTAAAACTTAAAGAGCATTGATTTGGATAACTATCTAGCAACACAGATAATTACATGAACATTTTTGCGTTTCACATTAAAAGATCTCATGAAATCAACATTTCTTTGATCCTTCAAATGAATGCAATCTGTTTTTTATTTCTCCTTGAATCAACTGACTCACTTTTTTGCATTTTTACTTTTTTTTACTCAAAAGAAAGGCAGCTCTTAAATACAAAATTGATTGTTTTATCTGGTTTATAAGTTTGCTGAGTTTGTCTTTGTTTAGGATTTTTTGTTTTGTTTTGTGTTTTCTTCTTCCTCCTGAGCACAAAGCCTATTAAAACAACATTTCTAATGGGCATATTGCAGAAGGAACTCTTACATAAGCAGAATGAAACTGCTTTAATTTAATTTTTAAGTCACAGAGAAAATTTAATACCATCCTGTCTAAAGGCAATGTGACAGCTGAATATGAATATAAATATCTGTAAAAGAAAGCTCAGGAAGAAAAAAAAATTAAATAGTTTCTTATTAAATGGCATAAATACTTTTGTTCTAAAGAAGTTTTAATAGTAAGTTTTTAAGCTGTTTGCCAACAGTTACTGCTTGCTTGTCTGTGTGAGAAGAATTTAAACTAGTTCAGGAATTCAACAGATTATAGTTATATCCATCTCTTAAAGGGCAAAATGATTTTTTTTAAATAAGGAGGCATGTATAATAACATCAATTATTAATTTAATTTGCTAAGTATAATAAAAGAGTGAAAAAATCATTTATGAAATAAGTGTTTTAGAAAGGTGAGATTTTTCTTCTATTTATTCTCCAAGCTCTATGAAGAAAGTTACCTTTACCTCAGCCAAAACCAGTACAAAAGAAAAGGTACCTGACTTTTTCTCCGGAACCAAATTTTACTGAATGATCTCATAAAGGACAATAAAAAAATATGCAGAATTAGAGTGTAAAGTAAATGCATAGACTGCTTTTATATTTTAATAGTTTCTTGCTGATAAATTTGAAATGCAAATCCAATTTGAATTAGAAGCCAAAGACTTACTTTAAATTCATAAAATCCACCAAATTCATAATAGATGCCTAGTATATAAAATTGACGTGGTTAATACTAGATGAGTGTATCTTTTCTATGCCCATAGAAACTGATTTTCTATACATTCTGGGATAATTTTCATGTAATATTACAGGTGAAACACAGACCTCTCATTTACTTACTTATACTTACATCTTTCTTTTACAGATGACACGAGAGCAGTATATATTAGCAACGCAACAGAACAGCCTTCCAAGGACTGAACATCCTCAGTTTTACCCAGTAGGAATTTATGGATGGCGAAAGAGGTGCTTATACTTCTTTGTCCTTCTGCTGTTGGTTACCATGATTGTTAATTTAGCAATGACAATTTGGATTTTGAAAGTTATGAATTTCACAGTGGTAAGTATTACAGTAACTTTATGTAACTTGTTTCTTCAAGTACTAACTTCTAGTTTTTTTGTTTTTCCTTTCTCATTATATAGAAATCTTCTAATTTTGGAGGAAAAATCATATGTACTTCTTTGAGTGTTAGTTCAGATATTTATACTTTTTATATATATTCTGCAGTGAGTGACATGGTGCCCTATGATGTTTTTGGTTAGTCATATCTTCCGAAATTATGTCTGGGTCTTATATATTTTTTTTTAGTTTGCTCAAATCAAAAGTGTCATGATGATTACTCCAAATGCCTTTTGATTTCTTGTCACCACTAAATAACAAGCAAGAGCAGTTTACTATATTTGTTCTGTAAAGTACCTCTCTTAAGAGGGAACATGATTGGTCATGTCAATTTATGTTTCCTCTTATAGGCTTTTTTTTTTGTTCTTTGTATTGTTTTTAATTTCACTGCCAACTTGGACTTTGTTTTGCCTAGAACTTAGAGTGTTGTTTTAGTGTTGATAGGGAGTAGGTGAGTCTAAAAGACACATACTTTAATGAGTCAATCTCTGGCTGGAACCTTTAATATCAGCAGAGTATTTCAGATGTGCACTTGTAAAAACATCTGTGTTCAATGGAAACTGTGGCAGGAGTGTGTACTTGCTGGCAGCAGAGTAGTGACTTCTTGTATATCAAAACAAAAAGAACTCTACACTCTTTAAAATAGCAATAGTGCTTCTGCTAGGATCAATGCCTTTTTCCTCTCTGGATTTTAACCTTCATAATCCATATTTTGATGCAATTCCAATGTCACAGCACATTTCTCCATTAATTTATGGGAAATAAAAGAATAGCCAGCAAAACCACTATAAAACCTGTGTGTAAACTTGTTCTCTGTCTGTTGATCTATCATGCATTGGGTTATCTGAAACTGTGGCCTGGTAAGACACATTGTGCAATTACATTTCTTATTCTCAGTTTTCTGCTAGTGGATGAACAAATTTTGACAACTCTATGACTTCAGTATTCATGAACAGAAAGTTTGTGAGAATCCTTTGGGGGGGGGTTGCCTTTTTTCAGAGGGGCTTTATATTTTTTGTTTTTTTTTTTCTTTTTTTTAACACAATATACTTTCGAAATAGGACAACCGTATATGTTTTTGCTTATTAGAATATTATTCATTTTTACTGGAAACATTTAGGCATAACTTTTTAAAATAACTTTAAAATATTGATTTTAAAAAGCACAGAATTTTTCTCTGTGCAGAAGATTGCATTCCAATAGAATATTTGAAAGTACAGTTTCCATATCTAGGGATTGTTTGACTTTCCACACTGCAAACTATTATTACACTATCCAAACACTATCCAGTTTAAATATTTTCAAATTTGATCAGGTAGTTTTTAAAAACAAAATAAAAAGAGAAATTTTAGAATGTTTTTCTTTCTTGAATGTCAAAGTTTGTTGGAAAGTTAGAAGTTTATGGTGAATTATTAAATCAGTGTAGGAATCTAGTGCAGAAAACAGATTATTGCAGCTCTTATAATAAAACACCTTTTCCTTGATCATATTCAAATACATTTTTTTTTAAATTATGTGCTGAAGAATGAATTTACTTCTGCAGACCCCTGGAATGGTACGTAGTCTTCTACTTTGAGTAGTTAGTATTCCTATTGGAATCTCTGTATTCCAGAGGATTGCGAGAAGATCATCATGTTAAAAGTTGAGTAACATCTTCATGCTCGTGTCTTTGCATGTACATTTGAGCATGAGTGGGAAATTTGCATTAAGTCTGAAAGAGTCACATTCTTAGGGGCAGGCATTTAAGAGTAAAATGATTTAGTTTATGATCCTAAAGTTTTTATTTAAAAAGGCAATGGCTTTGAAATATATATATATATATTCCATGTGCATGTATATATGCACAGATAAACTAAGAAATTTTATTTGTATAACTGGGGAGTAATTGGAAATCAGGAGTGCAGTTAGAAACCTCAAGAGTGTCGGCTCAAAAGAGGAATATAGCCATGATAAGAATAATTGCTGAAATTGGACTGCTTTGACATTTTGACATTATTTAAAATTCTTTTCTGTTTTAGCAAAAGCCAGTGTTGAACTTTCTATAAAGCCAGTAGTAATTGCAACATTTCAAGGGGTCACGAAGAGCCAGGTCATGGTTTGTCATTGCTGCCTGACAATTGCAACACTGTTAATTTGTATTATCTGTTGACTTTCAATTTTTAACTGTAAAGCTACAGCCACTGACAATTTGGCATAATAAAAGCCTTTCTACGATCAAGTTTTTAGTTGGAAAAGTTTTCTGGATATACTGACCTTGCACATAAAAGTCACATTCTGATTCTGAGTTAGTTATCCAGTGCTCTTTTTATAGTCAGAGTGTAGAAGTAAGGTCTTCTGTAAAGCATTCATCTTATAGTAAGATGGGCAACAGATGTGAATTTTTCTTAAGGACAAATGTTGAATAGCTTATCAAAGAAGTAATTTTATAAAAAATGTGTTTTTGCAATGGTGTAGAAACATAGTAAGGTGTGCAAGCCTCCTTTTATCAGATTGTCTAAAATGATTCAGAAACATAAAGAAATGTTCAGAGATACAATCTCTTCTTCCAGTGTATAAGGTAAGAAACTTGAAAGGTAAATACATGTTACAAATAATTTCCCTGAGATGTAATATATATCAGATGAGCAACACTAAAAGCAATTAATATCTGTGTAGTAGGAATATTAAATGGAAGAATCATAGATGTTTTAATAATTTTTGAAAGATATTTTCCCCCTGGTAGCTTAGTTGTACTGCCCTTTAATATTTAGTGAAGCTTTGTTACCTCACTCTTCAATCATCTCTTTTGAAAGATGTGGCCAAGGAGGCCAAAGGTATCTTGGCCTGTATGAAGAACAGTGTGGCCAGCAGCACTTGGAAATTGATTATCCTTCTGTACTTGGCCCTGGTGAGGTCATACCTCAAGTATTGTGCTCAGTTTTGGTCCCCTCACTCCTAAAATGACCCTGAGGTGCTGGAGCATGCCTGGAGACAGACAACAGAACTGGTAAATGATCTAGAAAATATGTCTCATGAGGAATGGCTGAGGGAGCTGGGGGTGTTTAACCTGGAGAAGAAGAGGCTTGGGGGGAACCTCATTGCTCTCTACAACTGCCTAAAAGGAGGATGTAGTGAGAAGGAGGCTGTTTCCTTCTGCCATGAAAGGATGAGAAGAAATACCTTTAAGCTGTGCCAGGGGACATTCAGATTACATATTAGATTTATTTTTTTTTTCACTGAAAAAGTAGTTAGACATTGAAATAAGCTGCCCAGGCAATGTGTGAAGTTATCATCTCTGGAAGTGTTCAAAGGGCATCTGTAATGTGGCACTTGGTGACATGATGTAGGAGTGGTTGTGGTGGTACTGGGTGGATGGTTGAACTAAATAATCTTGAAGGTCTGATTTTCAAAGGAAACATGCAAAATATCTTGGAAAGATCAAGCCGGGAACTAAAATCTGTAACTTTTGTCAGTATATAAAATAACAGTACTAGGGAAATTTGGTTTCACGGAACACTTATGGTTTCCTTTCCTTGTACTAACCTTGGGATGGTTCACCCCATGGAAACATCTATCTTTCACTTTCCATCAAGATGTAATTACCTCTCAGTCTATGTTATATGAATTTGATGAAGCTCAAGGCTGTCACTTTTTTTCTGTCTGTACTGTTGCTATACTAGGGATTTCAGGAAGGATGGACACTCCAGTCATGAGCTGGTACCAGAGCCAAAGGGTGAAATATTAATGGTTTTGTGTTTAGAACATTCTGATTACTTCATATATGTAATATATGTGAATTTTGAAGGTTTGTGAAGAAAGAAATATTTTTTAACTGTGTCTGCATTCTTGCCAACCTCTATTTGCATGGACCACAGCATAAGTAATTAGCTAATTTATTTATTAAAAGATCAAATCACTTTTTCATTATTGTCTGATAAAATTTTTATTTTGTATCATCTTTAAATTATTCTAACCTCAACAGAACTATAATTTTATATTATTTATTTTTCATATAGCTGTTAATGAATAAATCATATTGACATTCTGTAAATCTCATTAATTACTTTGTAAAAGAGATTTACTGTATATTTTTGTTACTAACCAAATAGCAGTGTTGCAATACATGACTGAAAGTTTCCTGCATGTATTTAAAATTAGCTTTAAAAAAGCTAATTTAAAATTAGCTTTATTAAGCATGACTCTTATTGTTAGGAGGTGGTGTTGTAAAATAACATGGAGCAATCATCACAGAAGCATAGGTCCAGCTCTTGGTGGTGGAGGCATTTAATAACAGCACTTATATTTTCTAATTTGTGCATAATTGGCATTGATATCGACACTTTTGTTGTTCCTTTGCTTATTGCATGACACTGATGTCTGGAGTTTATTAAAGCTAAAAAAATGGTAATGTTAGAAAAAATGCTCTTGTGAACACCTTTAGTTCTTAGATCTCTTTTTGTGGCCTGTGGCAACCACATGGCACCAAGTTGTTTTACTGGTTTTGGCTGTACATCTGGTTTTGTGTGTCTTCATATTCTGATTACCCCTAGGAATCCATATAAGAAAATACACTTTGTGACCCCCTGTAAGAATGCAGCCCCCTACTTTCAGATGTTTTCTCTTGCTCTAGTTGCAGTCAGTTTTGACTGCTGTCATCTCACAATGTTGTCTGTATTGATCCATGTTAAACTCCTCTTGCCAGTACTACCATGGGAATTACTTTTAAGATCAGGAACCAGACAACTTATCATCTGGGTAGAGACGGTTATTTCCCCAGGGACTTTGAACAGTTTTAGCTTCAGTCATAAGCAGGATGTAAAGAGCAGTTTGAATTTCCTGGCGAGAAGGCGTGTGCTTCATGCCCCCAGTGGAGCATACTCTCTTTGCTGCCTAGCTCTGCCTTCACCTTGTATGGACAGCAGGCAGCTTGCAGGTGGAATGTCTTCCTGAATATACACAAGCCAAGTAGACATAATTTCTTTCTTGTGTGATAGCATATATAACAAGGCAAAAATATGCAAGTATTGATTCCCCCCAGTTTGCATTATTACATATTATCCCTACAGTCCTTTACAGGTTTCAATTTTACAATTGGAAACTTCCAGATCTTCAAGACTCTAAATCTGAATTTTAATGTTATATTAAGGTTACTTATAGAGACCAGTAAACAAGACATATTTTCCTGGGTTTTCATTAATGTGCAAGAGTGTGGAAATCTTTCAAATATTTAACTCTCTGTGTTGGGACACACACATGCTTCTGATGTTAATATCCCATATGGAGACAACACTCATAATTTCTTTAAAAGTGCAATTTCTCCACTAAAGTTGTAATTTGATGCCTAAATTTTTAGTGGTTTAGAATCAGATTTAGAACAGAACTAAATCAACTCTGTTCAATGCTTTTATCTAGATGTAGACTAAACTGTCTTGGCATACTAAAGAAAACAATCTATTTGAAAAACTATACCGTAATATAATTATCCATTTCTCAACAAACATGACAGTGATAGGAATAGTTACATTTCTAATATTCTTTGTCTTTAATTGTTGGTTTGTCTTTATTTGATGGTTAAAATAATATTTGGTTATCAGTTCAGTTTGCTCTGCTGAGCTATGTGATGAAGATAACATTTTCACATAATAACTAATACAATTCCAACTAGAACTAAGGAAGGAGTCTTCCATTTCTTAGACAAACTTTGAGATGTCCAATTTGTAGCAGGTTTGCATTTCAAAATTTTGAAGTTTTGTAGTTGTACTTATCTCAAAAATAATTTGGTCGTTTGGCAAACGGAGAACTTCTTTCATTTGACAAAGGCAGCAGTTTGTTCAGTATTAGGTTTTGAATAAATATGAACAGCAGCAGTTGATGTATATTTAATGAATATATTCTGTCACATCTGCAGGTTTAATTTACTTCAATGGCAATAATTTATTGTCAGTAGTTTTTTAAAACTTTATATTATCTCTTTTTAAAAATTTATCTATTAACTAGGTAGAAAATTATTTCTGTAGATTCATCAGTATTTTAGCTTTCAAGAACATGATGCTCTGTTTTGGGATGAATGTAAGAAAGCTCTTGCTTCCTTCTTGTTTTGTTTTTATAGTGACAAAGTTCTGGTCCAGAGCAGGCAATATAATTATTTTTTAATGATTATGAGACTTAGTCAATGTATGAGAGACCAAGGTTCAAATTTTCTCCAATATAGATCATGTTCCAGATAAGTGTTTTACCCATAGGTTATTAGTCCTGCTGATTTATTATATTTCTTTTTAATAGATATGTAACATCTGTTACATTAAATATCAAATTTTGTAACAAATTTTATTGAAAATTCCAATGAAATGGCTCTATATGCCTCAGGAATAGTTTCTGCACAGATTTATAATTCTTTTGAAAATTTGACTATGTTCTCATATCCTTATGGTGTGCTGGAAATCAGAAATTTCAGCTTCTTGAATGAACCTGTCAGCTCCATGAATAATTCAACAACTTACCCATAGAATGTCAGCAAATTTCTATGAGTTAATTTTACTTGGAACTTTTTATTCCATTTTTTAATATTCATGTAAAAGCACAACTTTAGAGAGCTGGAGGGTATTTTGTACAACTCATGTCCTCTTTCAGTGCCGTAGGCAAGAAAGAACTCATTTATTCTTACTCTCTTTTGAGCATTTCACATATTTGCTGTCTTGAGCACAATGAAAAACTTATTCTAAGTATTTCTAATACCATCCCTCTAAATCACTTTATCTCATCTTGTATGTGTACCTTCTGTATTGTATACCTCTTTTCCTAGTCCTTATGGGGAGGGAAAAAAATCAGTGTCAGTGCAAGTACAGTGTAGGTTTAGTTGACTGCACAATAATTAATATAAAATCTCTTGTATCACAGTGGTAAGATGGCCAATCTGAGGTCAAGTTTGTAATACATAAGGCAACAACTTCCATGAACAGTCAAGCCACTGTTAAATATATTTTGTTAGGTATTTTATAGCACTGAACATCTCATAGAAAGATATCTTTCAGTAAAAAGTAAGAAGGTATTGTTTAAAACAATCCTATTTAATCACACTTCTCTGCAAACATTAACTCCCTTGCTCAATGTTCAGGTTACATTATTGATTCTGTGTTGCTGAATGCAGATCTTAAATTATTTATTTTATTTCTGAGATGATATGTCCACCCATTTTGGGGTTTTTTTTTTAACAAATTTTCTCTGATGAAGAAAGAATAGGATAAAATTAATTTCTCATTTACATTTCTTTGGTCATTCAGGTTTAATGGCAGAGTAGAGCTCCAAGCAAATATGTTGCATCTTACACAGTCTTGTAAAAATGTGATTTAATTAACAGTTGAAAAATTTAATCTATCTACAAAACTATTTAAACAATTTCAACTTAATCTTACAGTGGCCTTGGAAAATTGTACTGTAGTATCTAGGTCTTTATTTCCTAGGAAAAATTGCCTATTAAAAATGGTAGTCGTGCATTGTGAGAACATGAAGAGACATTTGCCTTTCCAAGGCCACTTCTTGCTCATTTGTCTCATTGCTTTAGATTTGTTTCATTAAGTGTCAGAACTGACTTAGAATCAGTTTAAGGGCTACAGGTATAACTTGTACCTTTATGCCATGTGAGTGGACCTGCATTTCAAAGGTTGTTTGCCTCTCTGTACTTCAAAATGTGGATGGCTGCCTCTTCTACCCTTCACTGGAGTGATTCTGATTGTGCATTAAACCATGACTGGTGCAACTTCTCACTTGAGGGCCTTAACATTGCAAAAAAGACACAGAGCATGGCTATAGAATGTACAGAAGAGAGCAACAACAGCTTAAATTCATGTGATAGGTTAGCCAAAAACGTGTATATACATATATAGATATGTGTGCATATATATATATATATTCAGTTTGCAGATGTTTACCTGCTCTGAAATAATCATATGTTCAAGCTGAGTGAAAAATATTTACTAGACAGCTTATTCTTAATCATTCACTGTGTAAATAGGCTGGAACAAGTATCTCAAAATTTTTTTCAAATATTTGCTTTCATGTAAATGGAATTCATTTCCATTAAAGACTCTTTTTCTTTTCTGTGTGTATTCTAGCATGACATTAGTGTTTATAGAAAATGAGATTTTCAACAGAATACTATATAAATATAATTTTGAACTCTTAAAGGTTTATTGAGTAAGATAGTTTTGACACTTCTATTTGTCCAAGTGCATAATTTGAATAGCATATATTCTAAGAATGTTTTTGATGTGCAGTTATTTTTAATGAGGGGGGGAAGGAGGAAAAAATTAATTTTACATACTAGGGTTCATGAAAATAACAGAAAGTTATGAGAAGAAAAGAAGGCTAATGCATCAGCATGTTTCTCTCAAGTGGAGCAACTAAATCAGAGTTAATTTTATAGTTCTGGCCAAGCAGTAGTATTTTGTAAGTTTATTTAGCAGTGATTAGAGAGATACCAAATCACTTGAACAAACTTTAGTTACTTAAAAAAACCAACAGTCTGTATGAATAATGAACTGTGTCATTCTTTTTTCTTTTCTATTATTGGGATGACTCATCTGAGTAAATAGTGCAATAAAAAACTACATTGTCTACTTGGAATCCTGCTTTTATTTGTACATATCTTCCATTTTGAAATAAATATAAATCTGTGTATTCTACAAGAACACAATATACATATGTAAATCTAGTCTAAATTAGACCTAGTACATTTAGATATTATAATAAAAAAGAAATAGGAAGATAAGATGGAAGACGTAGTGATAAATGTCTTACATGGCAGAGTATTTCCTCTCCTTTCTTATAAGTCAGGATATTAAATGTGTGGTCAGAATCCTAGACAGGACTAAATGACAAATCAAATGTTTCACTGGTGCAGAAGCAAGGATATTTTTTTAATAAAAAATGTGAATAAGGGGCTTGTATGCAGCAAACGAGGAGAAAAATTTTCAAGACTTTTACCCAGAAGATAAAACACTGATGGAGGTATCATTTCTATGCCTGACAAACATATTTTACTACTGCTAGGTACAATCAAGGAATGAAAATCAAGAAATCAAATAAAAGCAGATAGTAACTGGTATTGCCAGAGACAATGTAGAAGTAGTAGAAATACCACATAATAGAAGTCAATACACAGTCCTAAACCACTTAATGATATTCTAAATTTGGATGTCTTTTCTGGAAAAGCCTGATGCATCAGAGCTTGTCCAATGGTTTGTTATTCAGGGAGAGCTGTACATACCCTGTCTGTCACAGCAGTGTCCATCAGTAATGTTGTCTTCACCATTTTACTGTGACACACAGTTTAGGAAAACAAATTGTGTACAGCTTTGTGCAAGATCTTAAGAGTCTGAGATTACTGCATCTTACAAAAAAAAACCAACTCTTAAAGACCCCAGATAGATATTTTAATGTCTCTAATAATGAAATCAGCATTTTTGTGAATCGCAATCTCTACAATTGTTTAAATGATGGGTCTTCCTTTCCTCTCACCTCATTGACGTCTATTTATGCAGTAGAGCAACATCAAGAAGTGTTTTCCCAAAGAGAAATTTCTAATTACTGTGTTTACATTTGTTATTATCTTCAAGACTCAGGTTTTAACTGCAAGGATGTGTAAGAGGGTAACAGATTTCTGTCTGTATCAACAAAAAAACTGAAATTGGAATAAATATTATAAAAATACAATAGGATTTAATATATATTAACTTCGGTTAGTTCAAATTTTAGCATATCTTCTCATATACTGAGATGGCACAAGTCAAAAGTGAAAAGCATTTCTTTTATAAAATGAAAATCAAAATTGCTATCATAGACTCCTCTGCTCAGTCGAGATGATATTTTAATAGTAAAGGTAGATGAAAACAGATGTAAAGATAGAAATTAAAAAATATATACTTGGTCATCTTCAAATAAATTTTCCATCTTTTAGGAATGGAGCTTTCTCATTTCCTTCATTGTGTTCAGGAATATACAATTCATATCAGTCATCTTTCAGGGTCTGGTCATGTTACATAGAAGTAACAGGGGAGATATCTATATTAGCTTTATTGGCAGAACAAGCAATATGAAAGATATTTATTTTAAATAGTCTTTGTCACATACTCTAACATATTTATTTACTGAAAGATGATAACCACTATCAAAAAAAAGTGTTCTTTTTTTACAGTAGTCAATTTAAAATAAAAATGCATGATGCCAACAATTTGCCTGTGGGTTTGTTCCTCAGACTGATTGATATTATCTTATATGTATGTAAGCATCCAAACTTATTTTTTCTCAAGAGGGATGTAAACTATTTACATTTGAATTTCCTGATAGTTTTCACAGTTTTCTTTGCTTCTTCAATAATTAAAATGCTAACTCTAAAAGGAGAGGTTTGGTTTTTAAGATTAGTTCTACATTATCTTGCTCTTACTTTTAAAGTTTATGAATTATTTGCAAAATGATCTAAATTAAATCCTATCTACAGAATGCTACTTTAGAAATCCTTTTGTCATGATTGCAAAAAGGCCATGCTCTTTTGTGGAACCTAAGGAGGTCCTGTTGGACAGTAAAAAAGGGCAAAGTGTATGGCAACACAAATTCTCTGGCAGATATAAAACTTAGGGGGAATATGCTTGCTATAAATTCTCACTTCCCTTTTGATATTAAGCAGAAGTGTTATGGTCTGCAGTTCTTAATGTGAACTGTGGAAAAATAAATATCCTGTTATGGGTTGTTATCTGAGCTTTTGTCTAACTGTCAAAGGAGTCCTATACTTCTGTTTTAAGGTTTAATAAAGCTGTAACGTGGAGCTCACTGAAGGTTAACACATTTTCTTTCTAGAAAATAAAACTCCACGGCAGATAAGGTCATTTATTACTATACAAATAAAAAAAAAATAGTTTTTGTGGTCTGAAGGGAAACATTAATGGATTTTGGATTCACAGTGTGTGTGAATAAAATTACTTCATATACCCTGAGGTTCAGGTGAAACCTGAGTCATATGTAAAGTAAAAGTATAATGAAACACCTGATAATTCTTAACCATTCTTAAAAATTCTGAACACACTAAAACCACTGCCTCAATCAAAATTAAAATAAGCATAGATTTTACAATAAGATACAGTATAATCACAGGATCTCAAAGGTATAAGCTCAGCTGAAATATTCTGCAGACTACTACTCTTTATTGACAGAAGATTTGAGGAGTCCATCAAAGTAGTCCAATCATATAGATATTTTACCATACTCTTTTCTAGTTAACTGAAATTTATTAGCATAGTATAACTGAATATTCAATAAGCTTACAATGTATAAATTTACATCCATACACAATTATATTCCTAAATAATTATTTTACATCAAGTAGTCTTTATGTATTGCAGAGAACCTCTCCAAAATCTTACTTGACAATTTTTAGTTTACTGGGCATTAAAACCTCTCATTACCTGGTAGTTCACTCTGTTTAATGTGATTAGAAGTATTTCTAGAACTTTTTCGCGCTTCTCTGTGGGTTTTTTTGTATGCTTTAACACTTGGTATTATTTTTATACACGCAATCTAAAAGATTCAAGTGTCAGGTTAGCAGTTAATGGCTGAGTTCTCAAAAGTAATTGGAAGTCAACCTTGATGGCATGTACGATGTTTGCAAAATACCATCCTGCACAGCTTTATGCCTGTTGGTGTGGTCAGATGCCCTCCAGATTCATTCTATGTGAAATATTTCCTTATCAAGCATGGTATTTGTTGTGTATTGATGTTGTGCATCATAGGCATGGTGTGCTGGGTGGACTCTGGGAAATAACAGCCAAATAAACAAGAATTCTGCTATAAAAGGTGTTGAAGAGCAGTAGGGTCATGCAGGCTCCAAAACCTCAAAGCGTGGTGCTGGAAGTATTGAATCTCGTGAAGGTGGAGCAGTAAAGTATGCAAACAATTTCTGTGACTGGCCGGGATGGTGAAGATCAGGAATTGTACATTAGAGTTGTATGTGGGGCACACAAGTCTTTCACCTTCTTTTTCATTTAGTAACGATTAGAATTACCAATTTCAGGCCAAATCCAGGAAAATAAGGAAAATAAGGCAGCTAGGAAAAGGCGTCCATATAGTGGGGAAGCCAGCTGAACACGGGCTACAGAGAAGAGACGGCTGTTCAGGGCACAGGAGGAACATTCTGTGGTGGGTAGCCACGTGGGTGGAGAGGAATTGTTAAGAGTTGGAGAAAGGTGTTACTCTGACAGCATCATATGTAGTCAATCTGTGGAGAACTTCACCCCATGATGTGGATGTTAAAAAATTGATGCATGATTGAGAATTGAATGGGTAAATGCATGGAAGGAGCATGTACCAAAAAAAACCCAAAATCCTGAATCTAAATATCCTATTTTAATATTTGTGTATCTGATGCCATTGGAAATGAGATATTGGGATTAACTTTTGATCTCACCCAGAATATCAATTTTTATGATTTTTTGAAAGCAGAGGTGAGGACATGATTCTCAGTTCATATATTATATTAATTTTTAGTGGTTTGTATTGTGTATTTCAATGCATCACAGTGTGCAAACTTGGAATTTAAGGATCACATTAACTCAGTAGAATTAAGTGGTTTAATCCTAATCCCAGGAAATTAGAAATTACTTAAAATCTTTATTTCCTCCCATAAATGGATAAGAAAATTAAAGGGTAGGCTGAGTAGCAGTGTTGTAGCACAGCAGAACAAAACTAAACTGATACCTTGTCAAACTAAATTCTGGATTTGGATCTATAAATTATTGCTCTCTGTCTTTAAGCATGGCTTAGTTAACTAAACTATTTCCAGGCAACGTTTGCTTTCATATAATCTTGTGAACAGTTTAACAGAAATTCTTAAGAGATGGTAAAAATAACTATGCAAGCTATTGGAATAACAGTTTATGAATATATTTAGGATATTTTCCAAGTTAGAATTTCAAAGAGTTTTTTTTTCCTTCATATTGACAAATGTAAATATGTTTGAATTGGTTGTATAAATTCTGAAAAAAATCCTTATCAGAATGTCTTGACAAGAAAACATTGATCAATTGTTTCAGTTTTTGCCCTTGGCTTCAGATAATACTTTAGGCAACACAGCATTACATTTGTATAAGTTTGTCCAAAAAATATTATAGATGTTCTTTTACAAATATGTTTTTCAGTTTACTAGAATGGATGAAACTCACTTCAAATTACTAAAAAAAGCCACCTATATACCTAGATTACTTTCTATGTTTATTCTTAATATCTCTCCGTCCATCTGCAAAATCTACAAAGAGGCCACTATATGGGTAGCTGAGATAATTTAGATTTACTTTTTTTATTTCTAATTACTGTTTATGACAACAATTTAAAGAAGCAAAAGGATGTTTAAGCAAACTCTGTCTTCCTAGAGTTCATGATGGGTCTATTCCATTCTGGGGTTTGCCTTGTGTTTCCATATGTGTGTGTGAAACACACACGTGTGTACAGCTACCCATGTGAATGATAGACAGCCTTTCTTATGCTGGCTGCATTTTAATATTTGCCCTCTGACCTTGATCAAGTCAATATACAAGCAAGAATTGCCAGAATTGTCCATACATTTGAATATACTTTAGGATCTAGCTACAGAAAGATCACACAATGAGCGTTTTAGCTGACTTTGCCCATGTGATTGAGGATGATTACTCTCTTTGAAATGGAGTATCATCTCAGAATGCTAGAATATTTTCCATAGTTAGTTTTGAAACTAAAAAAATATTTGAAGAAAAGTGCACCTCCAATTATTTTTTAAAGGAATGGCAGTTTTTATTTGACTATCAGATGAAGGAAATGAAAAATGCCATAATCTCTAATCACCACACAGCAGGTTAGAGGTGTGGTGGCAGTATTACTGATATCTGAGGTGGTAATTTTCCAAAACTACCTAGAAACTAAAACACATTCAGTGTAAGAGGCAAAACAACCTTTCCAATTTAAATTTAATAGAAAGTGAAAGCAGAAAAGCCTTGCATATTTTCAGTAAGTATTTTTTTGTTATTTGACAAAAATTGTCTTTATATTGAATGCCCCAACATTCTCCTGCTTTTCATTAGATCTCCTTGGCAAGCAAAACAAATCTATATGCAGTATAAAAGCAGATTTCTCAGGTCTATAAAATTCTTAAAGTTCACAAGTCAGCAAAAACTTCATGAGTCTTCAGGTAAAGACATAATAGAAAATTATGTTTCCTTTTTTTCACTTTTATAAGTGAATCATAGAATCATCATAGAATGATTTGAGCTGGAAGGGGACCTTGATCATGTAGTTCCAACTCCACTGCCATGGGCAGAGGCACATTCAGTTAGATCAGGTTCTCAAAGCCTCATTCAACCCAGCCTTGAAAAGGGATGAGGATTTATAATTTCTCTGGGCAACTTGTTCCAGTGCCTAACAACTCTCAGAGTACAGAATTTTTCCCTAATATCCAATATAAATCTATGCTTCTTCAGTTTGAATTAATTTCCCTTTGTTCTTCTGCCACACACTTTTGTAAATAGTTTCTCTTCATCTTTCCTATAAGTTCCCTTCAGATACTAGAAGGATGCACCTAGGTCATCCTGAAGCCTTCCTTTTTCCAGGCTGAACAATCCCAATTCTCTCAGCTTTCCCTCTTAGGAGAGGTGTTCCATCCCTCTGAACAGCTTGGTGCCCCTCCGCTGGACCAAGTGTTAACTCTGTTCCTATTTTTCCCCAGTCCATTGTCTTCATCACTATCACTTGTGGTTGACAAATCACCCCACATGGTTATCTCAATGTAACTGATATTACTTGCATGTTTACTTTAATGTAGTCATACTGCAGTGATGAGCATGAGGACAGAAACACCAAGAAATAAAATATTATAGCAACTCCAATTTTATGTGAGTGGAATTATTCATATAGCCATACTTCAGAATTGGTTGTATATATTTGAATTTCCTCATTCTGCAAAGTGAAAGCTTAAAGGTGTACAGGCAAGAGAAGAAGAAATAGGAGGCAGAAAACTAATCAAATATGGTAAAATTATGAGATTAAAAAAGAATTATGAAATGGAAGAATTGAAATAAAGAAAAAAAGACATTTATGTTTCATATAAAAGAAGTTTCTTAGCTAATAGATATATTAGCTGCAGGCAGCAATAAGTTTTAAAAATGAAAAACAATACATAATTTTTAGATCACTAAAATTAAAATGGTGACAGCACTAACAGATATGAAATATTGCAAAGTATTCTAGTCTTCAGAATAAATCATTGAACAAGTACTCTGAAAGTCAGAGTTTGATTTTTAGCATTCTTTGCAGTTGCCTAGCTGAGAACGTTAATGATTTATTACTCCTAAATGAAAGTTGTTGGAAAACCAACTTGAATGAGAGCCATCCTGAGAAGGATGTGTGGGTTCTGGTGGATGAGAAGCTTGACACGACCCCTCAGGGTGCAGCTCAGAGACCCAACTACATCCTGAGCTGCACAAAAAGAAATGAGGCCAGCAGTTTGAGGGAGGTCATTCTACCCCTCTACTCCACCCTTGTGAAGACCCACCTGAAGAATTGGTACAAGCATCTCATTTTCCTTTATTTTCTGGGTTTTGTCATTCTTGCAATAGATTATCTTTAAATAAACACTGCTATTAAGAAAAGCTTTTTTGATAGTAATCAGCTTAACTATGGAAACCAGCTTTTAAAATATATACTTTTGGAAAGGTAAGAAAAAGGAAAATAGAATCAAGAAAAAAATTATGGATAGAGGAAGCAGCAAAAAAAAGAAAGAAGAAAACCCCATGAAAATCAGGACAAATCCAACAACTGTACTCACTTTTTTAAGTGCCTAATGCAGGACTACACAAATTTTACAAGGACAAAGATATACTCTGAAATATACCTCAAACTAGGTTCTTAGAGTGATTCTGGCATTTTATTCATGTGGAACTATGCTGAATATACTTTATTACTTTTCAGTGGAAATAGGTACTTGGTCTATTTTCTCTGAAAATCTTTGCTAGGCGAACTATAAATCTATTCTTAAAAATTATGATTACTTTTCACATCAGTGGAAGATAAATTCTAGCATATTTAGCAACACCAGCAAGGTCTTATTTATGCAGTGAGTTTTAACAGTGCCACTACAGATGCAACGTGTGTGTGTTATCAGAGAGGCACTAGGTACATGGCACATTCATTTTTATATAGTTTATAGGTTTAAATGTCTCTTGAAATATTTAAGTATGTTAAAAGTGCTTGAAATATCTGGTAGGTACTCATTAGTTCTCTCTTTATTACTTTGTTCAATTAATGGAAGGCTATAAATTATATATTAATTTAGAAATGCTTTTGGCCTCTCATGGTTATGATCTTCTGTGATATGTATGTCTTTAGTGACATTAAATAAACACAATTGCTGGATCCTGAAATTCTTCTAGAAATATTTATTACTTACAGTAAAACTGTCTCTAAACTCTATAATGATACCGTAAAAATTGCAATACCAGGAGAGAAAGGTTTTTAGGCAGAAGAGGCTCACATTAAGGCAGAGCAATACAGGCCTAGTCTTGAAAATGAGAATAGAGGAAGGAAAAAAGGGAAGGAATGAGAGAGATAGGAAAAAATAATCTCTTCAATGAAAATTATATTGGCAGTTTCTGATTGTTGATCTGAGACTCATTAGCTGATCATAGATAGCTAAATAAGCCCTAAGGAATACAATTGGTGAGACAAAATATAAGTACAAGGTGATGGATTAGAATTATTGATGCTGATAGCCCTGTGTTTTCCAGGGAACCACTGGTGTGAAGTAAAGAACAGATGTTGAACAATGTGGCACATCTGATTTCATGCTGCTTGTGCACACTGACCCTTGGCATTCTGTATGAGGTCAAAAGATTTCTGAAATTTCAGTGAATAGGCACTGTGGGCATAGAGGTTGACAGCTCAAATCAGGTGTGTGTTTTGCCTTTTAGCAAATATCTGATGATGATGGGCTAAAATAAAATTTAAGGTTCAGCAGAGAACGTCTGAAGTGCTGTTTGTTGTAGAATTTTGCAGCTGTTAAAGATGTGTTATATAATCTGTCATAATTTATTCCTGATCTATTTTTATTCTCTTCATTTGAAGGGTAGAAATTATTATTGAAAGTTATTCTCACTACTGAAAATTGATTTCAACAAAGCAACTTATAACACACAGTTTAGGAAAGGATAAAGACCTGGATATGGAAAGGATTCAGTCAGCCTCTCTCAGAAAGGTTAAAGACCTGGATATAGTGACAAACATTAATTGTTTGAGATGTTTATTTTTTTTACACAGACAGATTTAGAAATAAAAAAGCTAATTAGGTAATAAGAAGGATTCAGATAGAATGATAAAAATGTTACTGTTTTGTATACCATCCAAGGCAGTAAATATAATGGAATAGCACAAAAAGCTAACTCCTGTTCAGTATTTTATTTTTATCATAGATGGCTAATTTCCCGCCTGATGATTTATTTTATGATAATTATTTTGAAAATTATGATGCAATATTACTGTTTTGGATATACATTGAGTATTTGCTGGAAAAGGTAAAAAAACTCCTTTCTCAAAATTTGCAGTATTTATTTCAATAACCTTCACAATGACCCAAATAAGAACAGTATGCACCCTCAAGAAAAGACAATTGCTTTTTTCTTGTGATATATTCAGTATTTTAGGATAGCATCTTGTTAATGGAAATAGTTTTGACTCTGTACTTCATGAACATTTTATGGGGATACATGATCACAGTGATGAAAAATCCTTTCTAGTTATGGGAAAATTGATGCATATTAAGCATGTTACAGAGGACAGGGTATTTTTTATTTTTTGCCCAAATGGTTATTTCTGGGATTTCAGGACATTGTAAACCAGGCAATTTGAGACATTCTGTTTTGTTTTTGAAATCTACTAGCACATTTTTTGGAAGAGCTATTATTATCAATACAAACATGCTAAGACAAACCAATTTATATTACTAATCAAACAAAACTTTTCTTTATTCAAATCACTCAGTGTTTGCTCTGTATATGCTCCACATTCTTAATGCTGAAGTGGGACAATAACAGATACTTTCAGTGGTTAAATGTTAATTTAAGTTCATAGACAATGGATTATGACATACCTTGTCCTTCTACTGTCAGTTGGCTAAAGTTATATTGCAAAATATTTGTTAATTATCTCATGAAAAAAAAAATTAAATAAGAAAAATATGTTCTCTCATTGTGCAAAGATAATATTGAATATATTGTATAATTAATGTCATTTTTGCACATGTTAGAGAATGTAAAATAGTTTGTGCAGTTGCCACAGGGAAATTTTTTTTATCAGATCAGATACTCAGATACTCCATGTTTCAAAATAAATTCATATGGACAATAATGAACAGAAAATCTCAGTTAACAGTGGGAAAATATTTTTCGCAAAATGGTTGTTCCATATCTGACCTTTTTCTGCTCCATAATTCTCAATAGAAACTTGCAAAATATCTTCAGCAAATAAATCTTGGAACTAAAGTTAGCAGCAGGTAAAATATAGAAAGAATAAACTCAATGAAAGTACTGTGTTTATAATTTTCCTCACATCTCTATCAGATGACCCTCAATTTTCCATAGGTAATAACTAACTTTCTCTTGCTCTTTCTCCAAAGTTTATTCCTTTGCTAATAACTTCTCTGCATGGGTGCCAACCACACTTATCTCTCACATTACCCAGCCAGTTAATGTAATTAAGTTAGAGTCAAAGCTGTTGTATTCAATTTGGGTTTACTTTTGTTTCAGTGTGAGTTTGTTTCAACATGTGAGTTTATCCCTTTAACTATACAAGTTGAGCTAATAAGTGATATTACTTTGTCTTGTTTCTTTGCCTTCTAATTTCCAGATAGATACTTTCTATATTTTTCATATGTCATGCAGGAAAGGTGGTAAGAAATCAACACTTTTATGTGATCTCTGTAAATCTTCATTGGTACTGTTAAATTATCAGAATGTAAACACAGGGAAGAGCCGCAAGATCAGAGATATAGCAGCAATACTGGCTTGTGAAATTCCTGTCCAAACTTAGTAGTCATCACCATTTTAGTATTACAGTTGAATTTTTGCATCATGACTGAAGTAACCTTTTGTTAAAAACAAAATTGCAGGTTGCTGGGGAGTACAGCTGATAAAAGAGAACTGTGACTGGGGAGTCAGGAAAGTTATTCCTTCAGTCTGCCTGTATTGTTGTGAACCTGCTCCTCGCCAAGTCACAAACAACACAAACAACCAGTTGTCCTCTGGGGGTTTCTTACAGTAACATCCAAAAAAAAAAAAAAAAAAGAAAGTCCAAATTTTTGGAAAGCAGTTCTTTGATAAGAACTTTAAATTAGAATTTTATTTGGATTTCACATCATGTTGGTCACAGAAGTTCTCCTGTGCCATTGCTACTCTGTTTCACTAGATGAAAAACTTAGGTATATGTTGCATCACATAAACAAAAGTTGTTTAATTCCCAGACTTATAGTATGAAAAATAATTCAATCAAATTAATTGTTTATTTTATATTTTTCAATTTGCGTGTATTGTTTTTCATACTGTATTGTAACATCAGATGTTCTTTCATG
Source organism: Thryothorus ludovicianus (assembly GCA_013397245.1). Taxonomy (NCBI): domain Eukaryota; kingdom Metazoa; phylum Chordata; class Aves; order Passeriformes; family Certhiidae; genus Thryothorus; species Thryothorus ludovicianus. The sequence continues at coordinate 115,368 of VZTB01018015.1, forward strand.
ATTCCTCTAGACCAAGACTATGCAACTTCACTGAGCAGGCATTAAGTTTAAAGCAAGAAAAAACAGAGTTACGAGATTACAGTTAAAGACTGGAAAGTTGAGGTTATCAGAAGGCTAGAAAAGCATTTGGAAGGTGTCAGCAAGGAATGCAGGAATAAAAATCTATTGCATTATATTATTAAATGGAAACTTCACCAAGTCATGGGCACATCTCTGCTGCTATGGAAACTGTTTTCTGTGTAGTCTTGGATTCAGGGCACTGAAGTGATTACAAGCAGGGAAATATATCTAAAATACAATATGAAACTTCCTTTGAAATACTGAAAACAGAGGAATAAAGGAATTTCAGTAAATGAGGAAAACTGGAGGAAAGTATTTTACAATTTTTTAAACTTTTCTTGTTTCCCACTGAAACAAAAATAAACTTTTCACCATTTTTAAGAACTATCCAGTAGTCCTGCACTGAAACTGCAATTCTGGAATGTAGGAGACAAAGTTCAAAGGAGGTAATACAGCAGCTTTATTGTGTTTGATCATACATTCCAGTTTCTGAAAACATCTTTCTAAATTAGAAGTCATCACATTTCTAATGTATTTTATAGTAATCTTATAAACTAGTATTTTCTTTGGAAAAGTTTATCACTTGAAAATTTTGCAGTTACCTGAATAATGACAAAAAAATATCGGAGTTAATGGAGTGTACTTCTTGGGATTAATCAATGGAACATATAATTCCATTTCACAATTTTCTTTGTGAGAATTTGTCATTATTTTATGTTTCATCAACAGAGAAACTTACTATAGTGCATCCTGAGAGCTGAAATTATCTCTGAGTTTTGATTTTTTTTTTTTAAATTCAATATTCTTAATGTAGTATTACAATTTTTTCTTGCTGCTTTAAGAGTTGTCTATATATAATCTATTTTGCTAGTGGCTGTGGGTCTCAGTTCATGAGCTGCTAATAGCTGTAGGCATTAAAAAAAAAAACCACTGTCTTCAAATATATTTTAAAACCCAACCCACCTTTTCTTTCACAACAAGCTACAAGCAAAGCTAAAATACTTTTTCTGTTTGCTGGGAAGGCATACCCAGATTTAAATATTTTTGAACTGGTATATAGTTGAAGAGACTGCACTAACTGCAGTGTGTCCTGCTGCCAGGACAGGAAAACCTAAGCATCCCTTTTCCAATAATCTCTTCTTTCTTCCATTACTTCTTGTTCCTTCTACACAGCAGACTAGGTGTGTTCTGATGTTAATACTTTGTTCCTTGTTTGTTTGGGTTCTTTTTCTTTTTTTTTTTTTTTTTTGTTGTTGTGTGTTGTTTTACTTGGTTTTGTTTTGTTTTTTTTTTTCATTTGGCCTGTGGGAGCAGAGTCAGGAAGAGTAAAAAATATCAGGAAAGCTGACAATTTTAATTTTTTTGTACGTATATAATTTTTTTTTTTTAAACTCTTCTCAGCTCATTTTCCCAATGGTAGAGGTCTGGGAGAAAAAAACAGAAAGAAATATAACAGCAACTGCTGCAGCAGATTTCACGTTGTGAGACTGCATCTTGAGCCAGTGTCAATCAGTGCTGCACGCAGCCACTTGCCCAGGCTGGCTGCTACTGCAAGTGTCTCCCAGGTCTCACACATTGCTCTTCCACGCTCTGCCATTTCATTTGGTAGAGTCTGACAGAGACCTTGAGATGTGCTTTGTACTCCCTGATTCAAGTGAAAGTACAGAACAGTGGATAGATGACCGGGTTTGACCATGGCTATCACACAAAAATTCTCATTAATTGTGGTCAGTGGCAATTGCCCGTCAGTCACTATGCTGGGCAGTTTATGCCTTTCTTTACTGGATGTATATTTTAAAAGTTTTTTTCAAGATATTCCAACTTAATAGAAGCTTTACAGCCAAGAGGGAAAAATAAATAGCTTGCTGTTCTCTACTGGGAGTAAGCTTTCAAAGCTGCTATCTTACTACACTGTAGTAACCTTTCTTTTTTTCCAGGCTATTTTGTGAAGTCATAGTGATTTGTAACTCTGAAAATTATTTTGAGATACCAATTCTGCTTCAAAAGGAGCACTAGTCTCTTTTACAGGATTTAGGATGAAGAAGTCTCTTCATTCTGCTCTATCAGAATAATTCTATCCACCCAGAGCTAGTGATGCACTTGAGATTAACCCTTTGTGAAGAGATTCAGAGTGCTCTGTATCCCTGTGAGCAGCAATGAATTCTAAGACTTCAGAGGGAGCAAGCGGGAAAAATCTGTGTCTTCAGAGGTGCTGCTTTTTAGTGTGCTTTGACACTAACCTGAAATGGAATCTCTTAAGTGGGATCTGTAATTTTGTATGAAAAAATACATAATTGTATTTTAAAGTCTGTACAAGTTCAGTCATAAAAGAAATATATTCTGTGCAAAGCAATGGAATATACATTTTTCAGTCAATAATTGATAGAGACAGTGCACGATCAGGAAACTTCTTCAGAAGCTAAAAATTATTCAGTGCTATAGTATTGATTGAAATTTATTTACTGTACAATTTTTGATGAAACATTGCGTTTCCTTATGGCAAAGGAAGTCTCTCCCCACAGACATTTGTAATATTGAATAACAGAATAGTGATTTCTTTTTTTTATACATGCTTGTAATAAGATGTATTTCTTTGAGTTCTCCAATGTTACCTTCATGTAGACTTAGGGAACTGTGCTCTTATCCTTTCTGTAAGCTCTACAAAAATCCACACTCAATTAATGTCCAGATTCTGAAACTTCCTGTGATATCTGTAATTTACTCCAATATCTTCCATCAATTTTTTCACCTTCTACAATATTAGAATTCAGTACTATAACTAAGTTCTAAATTTAGGTGATGGTGGAAGATCAAAAAGAAGGGATTTTAACCTAAATGTTTTAATAGAAATTCTTTTATTATGTCCAGTGTCAACTTTGTCTCAGTAAACAGTAAAAAGGATGATATGATTTGATCCTATTTTTTTTAATAACTTATTATAAGGAAAGAAGATACCCTAAGATTCCAGAGGGTTTTTTTTACTGATTTTGTTGTAAGAGTTTTTCAGCATATGCAATTTATGCAGCAATTACCTAATAATTTTAGAGAATTACTTCCTATTAAACTTCCATAAAGAGTGATGCACCAGGCACAGTAAAATATTGTGTCTTACAGAGAAGTAGTACTGCCCTTTCTTTGGCGATGCTCTGTGAATGTTACTTTTAAAACAGAAATATCTGCCATTTTCAAGCTTTTTGACAACTTGATAGACCATATTCATATCTTATAAATGTTTACCTTGATGAAAACTGTAGAGCTAAACTCCCTAAAAATTAACATCTTATTTAAATGGGAAGAATTTGCAGCTAGTGTTATGCTGTGCCTAGACAGCAACTGATACAAAAATAAGTGGTATTTTTTAAGTAATTATGATGTGTATTTGAGAAAATTATTTTTCTTTCCTGTGGTTGACCCTTTCTCTGTTTCCATTTAAACCATGATATGAAAGGATTACATTATAAAAACTGGGAAGTGTGTGCTGTCACTTGCAGGCCATTGAAAGTTCTCAAGTTTATGAGCCTCTCTCTGAGCTCTTTGCAGACTTCCTCTGTTAACATCCTTGATGGTTTATTAATTTTTCTGAACATTCTCAAAGTGCTCAGGAATATTACTCAAAGTAGCAGGATGTAAAATACAACTAAGCAAGGTGTCCAATATTATCCCATTAAAATCCAAGTATTATTTTTATATGCTGTACATTTGAAAAAGGGTTCTTTTTGGTAAATGATAATTTTTATTTGTATTTTCCTTTCAGAAGTATATGCTGCTACTTTATACGAATTCAGATACTTATTTATATAGATATAAACTACTAACATAGAAGGCTTGATTATATTGTCTAAATTAATAGTCTACCTTAACAACTCTGAAAATACATTAGCACAATTTAGATCTAATGAAAGAGCAAGTGCAGAATCTCCTCACACTGTTCAGAAAGTCCAGTTTTTTACTGACCCATCATTCTGTCTATGTGAGTAGTGGCTACTAGACAAAAAGTTTGGGATTGACTGATTGATTTTAATACTCCATGGATATTCTGCTTAGTCATATGAGATTGCTTATCAGTGTAGTTTCTCTTAAGTTTCCCCCTCAAATGTTATGATGCTACTGATAATTTGGTCAATTTTCCACTGATTTTAGAGTTCACCAATCCATATGCACTTTTTTGGCTACCAAGATCTAAAAGCTTTGTTAAAATCAAGATAAGTTACATCACCTACTTATCCTTCCATTTTCAGAACTGTTCATATGATTTTAGAAACAATTACTTTAATCAAGTGTTATATGCTAAATTGCCTCTTTGTTCTGTAGTTGGAATATTGAATAGTGTCAGCTACAAATCAGTTTAACACAATATATTTAAAATATACGCAGTGCAATCCGAGAATAGTATGATTTTGGAAGGGATCTTAAAGACCAGCTTGGATGGGGCTTTGAGCAACCTGTTATAGTGGAAGGTGTCCCTGCCCATCACAAGAGAGTTAAAACATAGATTTCCAACTAGAACTGGAAAATCAAGTTGCATTTCTAGTTAGTATTGTTATGAAAACATATGACTCAAAAAAAATTTTCCTTGTAGGTTTGTCTATCTGTAATCCCAACAATGAAACTCAGGTTAAACTGCAGTGCTATTTGAATGACAAGTAAATCCTGCAGTAAGTGTGTGTCACCCTGACCAGAGCACAGGAAGTGTGATCCATCACCAGAAGCCAACTTTGTGTTTAAACCATCTGTTATAGGAGTTTTATGATAGTTACTCAGATGACATCAGCACAAATAGGTAAAGTGGGAATATAAATGGGTTATAAAACAGTGCTTTTCCTGTAGTGGTATAAGTTATTGTTATCCAGATTGCCAATCAAAGAGTTTAGCAGAGATTGCACCATGTGAAAGTGTTGATATTAAAGTTACTTCAGCAGGAAACAGATGGTCTGATTTTTTCAGCTCTGCAGTTTAGATCATTAGTGTAACTGCAGTAAAAAAAAAGTCTTTGTAATGCCAGTGAAATTTACCTCATTACTCCTGGGTAAGTCACTCCTATTAAAATCATGAAAGAAATAATGTTGTGTGTGTGTGTTTTTATATAGGAGAATACATTAGTTGCTGATGCAATTGCTACATCAAACAGTAAGAGGAATATTAGAAAAAAGTTGCAAAAAAAGATCTGGTTTGACTTTAGGTAGAATGAAAGCTCTTGTGGTCAGATCAGAGGAGAAAAAATGAATATAAAAAATACTCAGTCTTGAGTGAATAAGTAATTTTTTTTGCCACCAAACAAATCTTGAATACAGCAAAGAATTTGCGGTATCACCCTACAGATTCATGTGGCTATTAAATGATCATAAAAGATAAGACAAAATATTTGATGCCCATATAATATTAGTCATTTAACTGAACAAATCTATCAAGATGACATCATATACAAGTTATGTAAAACTACTTCCTATGGTATTTTATAGAAATTAATGGAAAAATAAATTTTTCAGTCTCTATGCACACTTAGATGGAACTAAAGATTCATATAAGAGGAATGTTTTCTATATCACTACAAAATAGATAATCTTAGACATTGAAATCATGCAAATGTATCAGTTACTTAGAAATTCTCTGTAAATGCTGAGTATTCAGTATTTATAAGGACAATATGCATTCTACTGTTTCCTTAAGCAGAAATTCTCTATAGCATTTCAAGGTAGCACTGGTGTTATTCAACTAGTTGAAAAACTCTGAATGAAACTTTCTCAGAACATTAAGTTTCTGTATCTTCTAGATTTCATCAAGATTTTTTTTTTTAATTTTTTGAGTGTCTATGAAATTTTTTCAAGAAATGCATTAATTCTGACAATTTCTTACTTGAATTTCTTGCAACAATTCTGGCTTGAATTTCCAAATTCTAAATTTCTACATGGAATCAAAGGGTCTTAAGTTGGCCAATTAAAATTTTTCCTTAAAGCAGCAGACAGAACTCACCTGGGACTGCTGAACCAAGCTCGGAGAGTTTCCAGGTGCTAGGATGTGGAACAAGGATCTGTGTGGCTCAGACAGCAGCAATGCTGCCCTGTCAAACAGCCAACAAGCAGTGAGCAGAAATTCCTGATTATGTTGGTGACATCAGACAGTGTAGCTTAATCGTTTTTACTCAATGCCTGGAAAAACTATGCACAAAATTGACCTATATTTCACCTGAGTCTGTAAGAAATTTGCTTGCTGCTTGTGGATCTCTGTGTTCAATGTTGAATAGATAAAGTTTGTAAAACTTAGGTTTCCATTTAATCTGTTTCACAACACTTCTACATAATTCAATTTTATTGTCTTGCAGAATATTTACACACCTGCTTTCTGGTAGTTTATTACATACAGACCTAGAAATAAAAATTAATTTGGTGCAGTTTCTTATATTTGTTCATTTTAATATCGTGAATTATAAATGTGCTGCATGCTGAGATTATTTATACCTAGTTTTATATTTCTTATCAAATAGAATGCCATAGAATCCTGTAAATCCTAGGAAGAAAGATAAATATTTACTGTAGTCTATAAATTGCAAGGGTAAGATGGCCCTGGAAGAATTAACACAAAATTGTGCTTTGTCATTAACATTTTCTTTAGGCTCTTCAGATTTCTAAATAAGTGAAAAGAAATTTTACTGCATTAAGTGCTAGCTATTATCTTTAAAGGTGATATCTTTCAAGGTAAATTATTTGAAAATTTTGAAATTACTTTAGGTAATGGCTTGTTGGGGAAAAGTAAGAGGAAAAAAATCCTCCAAAGATAGTCTCCTACACTCTATACCCAGATCCTCAGTTTAGTAGATTTCTTTGCTTGTTGGGTTTTTTTGCTTTCCCTCCATATTTCTGGCACTTATCATCTCACTGTGGAGCTGACTGATTTTAATTACATGTAGTTATTTTTCTTTTGGTAGCTGTTGATGAACTTCCACCAATGCATGCAGTGTGGGTAACAAACAGGAGGAGTTGGAAAGCAGGATGCAATTAGAAATCTATGACCTAATTGCTCTCACAGAAACATGGTGGGATGGGTTACCGAGCTAGAACACTGCCAGTGAGGGCTACAGGCTTTTCAGAAGGGTGGGCTGGGAAGGAGGGGCAGAGCTATTGCTGTCTGTGTTCAGGAGTGGATAGATTGTGAAGAGCTGCCACCGAGTCACGGTTGTGAACAGGTTAAGGGCCTGTGGGTGAAAATGAAGGCATGGACCAGCAAAGGACAATTTCCAGGTGGAGTCTTCTTTAGGAAGTCTGTTGTTGAGGCTTCTTGCTTCAGACAGAGGAAGTGTCACACACATAAGCTCTCACCCTGATGGGGGCTTTCAGCCACCTGGATGTCAGCTGGAAAAGCAATACAACAGGTTACAAGGAATCCAGGAGCCTCCTGGAGTGTATAGAGGCCACCTTCCAGGTCCAGGTGTTAGACAAACCAGCCAGAAGAGAGCCCTGAGGGACAACACAGCAGCAGGTAGAAGGATGTGGGATATGACAAAGTTTGAGAGATTTGAAGCAGAGATTTTACAACTTGTTTTAGGCTTACAGCGTGAAGGCATTGTGTTTTCTCAGATTTGCTGCACATAGTTAATGACATTATGGAAAAGATTGCAGAGTAAATAATGAAATCTAGAGATAGATTTGTTGTGTTCAATCTAGAATCTTAAGTTTTATTTCAGAGCTTTCTTGCTCTACTGACTGGATACACAGGAGCATCGAAACTAAAATCTTCTATCTAGTCTTGCTTCAGTCAGCTACAAAAGGTCATCATTCTGTTCAGCATTACCTTCCTTTTCTTCCCTATATAAAAATGAAGACCAAGAAAGCAAACTATGACAGTGCTAGAAGAATATACCACTGTCTCCTCAAATCATACAGAACGCAGCAAGAAAAATACAAAATTTTGCTCAATAATCAGAACTTCAAGCTCAGTGCTTCTCTCCACGTTTTTTTCTGCTACACAGATGTTAGCCAAGTGTGGAGAGAGCTCAACACAGGTTAAATAAAAATTCCTTCAGTGAAATCCTCTACACTTACTTACTTCTGGTATGAAAGCCCCTGAAACATCTGGATTTACTATTTTTCTCCCTGTGATAAAAATACTTCCAAGCTGTAGTCTGAAACCATTTTCTGTCCTTTGTGTTTTTCAGTTTGCAAAATCTTTTTTTTTAATATTTTCTCTATTCATCCCAGAGAGTCTAGCAGTGTGTGTGTGAGTTTATTCATTATGATGTAGTCTTGACAGAATTATACTGCAGTCCTATCTCATGTTCCTCCATAAGGAATCCCAGAAGTCCACCTGAATCAGCCAAAGCATCCATTGTCTTAAAATTATGTGTGACAAGATACATATGAAGAATGGTTACGGTCAGTTCTGATCTGTTACTTTAGTGAAATAGAGTTTATCAGATTCTATGGCTGCACTTACTATAGATATGTCATGAACCCCAAAATGCTTATTTCACCTGAATGTGAATTTTTAATGTTAACTCACCTCAATGCACCATGGCTTTGATCCTGTTCCCTACTGCTGCTAGGTCATTCCTTAATTTTATCATAGAAAAAAAGCCAAATCTAATATGTGTGCTTGTCTAGGGCTGTAAACAGCCCTTCTGAAAGGAGCTTATTTAAGAGCAAAAAATCTAAACTGAGCAGTCTGTTTTATTTTAAATGTAAATTAATTGCCTCAAAAATTCTAAGCTTTTCGCAACAGAGCATCCTGTGCCTTTTAGTAACAAGTTGATACATGCTGCTGCCTTGCAGAATGAGTTCAAATAATTCGTTTTGGCTCTTTTTTAGATATTTTCCTTTGACTACTGAGTTGAAACCAGCATCTCACCAAGAATATTTTTAGCTGTCACCTAAATGGGAATTAACAATGACATATCAGGCAAAAAGCAGATATTCTGCAAAACATAATTTCTGAGTATCTTAGCATAAAGCCTGTGACTCATTTTCTGAATTTGTCCTCTTCATAATCCTCACTATCAACATGCTTACAGTTGCGAAGCTATGAAGACAAAAATAACTTTTAGGCCTTCTTTTAGAGTGCTCACAAAAGCCAAGAAAAGTCTGATATTCTGGTTCTGGATTCACATATACAGTTGGACTTTCCTATGCCTTTTATATCAAACTTACTAGAAGTCATGCCAGTAGAAAGCAGCCTAAACAATGAATTACCAAAAAATCAATATCTCCCCAAATGTGTTAAAATTAGCTGTATAGCATTCATTAGAAGATCTTTTCCTGAAAAAGGACAATATAGATTTTTTACAGCTAGGAAGAAACATGTTTGAATAAAGTAAACCTCTCATTTTTGAATTCTTTGAAATGAATAATGATGCTTATCTTAAGAGGTCTTGAAAATAACAGAAAACTTGCTCAGGTTCTAGTCTAATAACCTTCATATAATTCTGTATCCTTTCCTTCCCTTCCTGAATGGTAATTGATAATGGCATACAAAAAAAAGCCAAGTTCCATCCTTCCTAGCACAGACAAATTTTATCAAGGACTATAATGAGCTTTGGTGTCATAGTTTTATTTGCAGCAAAGCACTGCCAGTCTTATTGAAATAAAGATGTTCAAATCATTGTGGGTTACTCTGGTGTAAAACTATCTTTGACAAAGATGTAGATGGAAAATGTGAATGTTCTAAGTCTATTTTTAAAATTATATTATGATAGTAGAGTATGGAAATACCCATTTTCATTTAATCTGGGAGTATTGAATGTCGTAGAAAATGTTGATTATATTTTCTAAATTCACTATTAGGAGTTTTACACAATAGGTTAATTCTCTAGTAGGTCACATCAGTAGCAGTATCTTACCAAATTCTCCTCAGTGGAAGCATGCTCTAGTGACATCACTGATGGTGCTGTCCCCTTGTTCTCTCATGATACATGAGAGTATCCATAAAGTTCTGAATCATTTCTAGATCAGTCATATATATTCAGGCTGAGTTCAGGGAAAAAAAAAAAACAAAAAACAAACCAGCAATAAAAAGTTTAGCTGAGATTCAAAATATAAGAAATAAAGGCTGATGTAATTTTTCATTAATATATAGCTGATAAATCTCTTTGGTCCTCAGAAATTAAGCATTTAAGTAAAAGTTAGTTATTAGTTGGGTTTTTAGACAGAAGTTTCTTTCTATTTTGTTTCTTTACATTACAGAAACTTATGCTTCATTTCTGGATAAGGTTGATAATTCTAGAACACAATGGGGAAAAATTTTCTTTAAAATAGTCTGCCACCTACTATGCTGCATCATTAATAATTCACAGAAAGAATATGCACATAAAGTTCAGTGAATAACCATTACTGAGACTGATTTGAAGGAGAAATCTTATCAGCCACTTTTGGTCAGAAATATATTTCTGAATATCTCTATCTATCTATAGATATTAAAAAAGTGGAGAGAATCAAGCTTCAGAGTGCTAGCTGCAAGACAGATCTCAAATCTTCACGACATGTTAGAAACCACATTCAAACATATTAGAAACCATATTTATATGAGAAACCATGTTGAAATATGAGAATGAAGCAAATGTGATAGATTTCTTATGAATGACAGCTGTTTTTATATATAACAAGTTATTAAAGTATTTAATAAAATAACACAAAAAATATTTGAAGCGAATAAATTGAAGTAGTACTAATATACCAAATTAAGATTTAAATACACACTTTCTGTTGCCTTATACTCAGAGCATTATTTTCATCACTGAAAATAAATGGATTTGAATTTACTGGTGAAATCCAGAGATTATAGTGAGTACAGTGGCACTCAAAATTATGTTATATAGAAATAAAAGAGTACTGGCATTATCAAAAGTAGAAGAAACTTGGAAACCTGGCAAGCAGTTCCCATATGTAAGCTCCTTTTGTTGTAGTCTGATAGATAAAGCCAGTATGTTGTGACACAATGAATATACTGTAAAGGCTTTTTGTGATACAAACTTTTGAAAATAGATGTGATCATGTTGTTCTCATGCAGGCTTGTATATATGATACTGAGAAAATATGCTTTGATCCTGTAAGTGGCACATTTCCCAGCTAGCACAACCACTACCTTAATTTTCTGAACTTATTCTGAAGATGGAATCATCTCTGAAAAGTTAAAGAGAACATTGCTATTTTGAGGGTAAATGGTGTTGCAATGACTTGAAAGATTCTATAGTCTAGAAAACTAAAAGCAATTTGAAATCCAAATGACTTTTGGTAATAGAGAGTAGTTAATTTGCATCATTGTTTCAGTGTGTATGCTGGACTGCTAAATTTTGTTTAATGTACATATTTAACTGCATTCAAACATCAAAATCCACTACAGAAAATAACAATTTAAATATCTTAACCATATCACACCAATGCACAGACCTGCACTGTTGGAAAGCTTTTATTGTTTGGCAAGGGCCTGACTACAGATCACCATACATGAGAAGTATTAAAGGAATCTGAGCTGGAGACTCACAAGATTATCTACCTGTTTCTTTCATGTGATCTGACAGAAGTGGAGGTTTGGCATTCACCCACTGATAATACCTGACAAGACCTGCAATCAGAAAGTGTCCAGGACCAGAAAAACGTGGGCCAACCAAAGTGTAAAACGGGGTGTTCCTATTACATCCCATAACCTGTGCATTGCAGTCCAGATTATATTGGAGAAGTAGCCTTGTCTTCACAGAATCTATCAATCAGTTCCTGTCTAAATCAAAGTCTGCTCTTAGAAGGAACAAACACACGCTGCCCCTTATGACAAGGATCTTGTCATTTACAATTTAGAAAAATATTAACAGTTTCTACTGCCAAGAACAATATTTATTTATTTACTTACCGACTTGCTAACTAGACTCTAGTGTAGATGTGATTTTCCACAATGCGTTTCTATCAATATTCCCACAGCATGTGTGTGAATATTCATGATGCTACACTTTCTGGGTGTTCTTGGATAAAGCCAGTGCCTGCAATTCAGAGGATGATAAAATCAGAGAACTTACTGAGGGAATGTTACTGCTCAGTGAAGGTCAAGGGGCTGGGCTTTATGAATAGGGGTATATCTTCTAGTTGTATAATCCTGTTTTAAGTCAGCAACTAAAAAAGTATACAGTGTAAGAAAATAAAATAGAACTGAAACAGAATATTACTGTTTGCATGTGTCTCCGCAGATAATGTCCTAAGGCTTACAAAGCAGCCTTTTACAGTCCTCTGATAGTCACGTCTAAATTATTTTCATACTGATTATTCCTGAGAAGTCCAAGATTTTTGTGAATATGATCTCGGTCTTAGTAGAATTACAACTAATGAAACAACCTGGTGACTGCATGAATTATGCATTATTTTAATTGCTTTTGATGATTGTCTCAATTCATACAGATTAGTTTTCATGTAAACTAGAATTGCAACTGTGAAGAGAATAGAATATAGACACTATGGTATAATTTTCCTCTGTTGTTTTACTTACATCCCTTTATAGTTTAAAATATTTGCATCTGGTATGTGAATACATATCAAAGCTGTGTATTGATAATGTACATACTTGAAAAGAAAGCAAACATTCCAGAAGAAAAACATATCAAACAATACTAACAAAAATATTCCGTTGTTCACCCAAATATTATTATTTCATTTTATAAAAGCTTTGCCCAAACTTTAAAGCTACAATTTTGCATATGGAGAGCTTTTCTCTGACTATTTTCCCCAGACTGGGTTGACACATGTAATTTCAGTTAGTCTTTCTTGCTGGTACTAGAGAAATATCTTTGTGTAATCCTGTGCCATCTTAGGTAATGTGCCTCAGCAATGGATTCAGTACCATTGACTACTCACAAGATGTGCTTGGCAGCAGTAGACTCCAGATGGTGAACTAAAAAATCCTGCTTTTCTGCAGCAGAAGTAGCATCTGGGTATGTGGCTGCCTTTCTTGTTTTCTGTTCAACCTACTTGGCTCATTTCCCTGTTTTATATCATTGTAGATTTCGAAATACTTGTGAGAAGGGCTCTTTTTAGGATGCATTTTCTTGATAATGAAAAGTGATTAATCTTGCTGATCTGCTTCAGAAAGTTAAAAGTTTTGGGGTGAAAGTAGTGAAATAGGAAGCATGCTTTTGTTGTCCTGAATTGTATATCCTATCAACTAAATACTCTTTAGTGATTTAGAGGCCATCTAGTTTCATCAGGAAATACCCTGATTTTCACATGTTTAGAGAATTAAGCAGAGTAAGTGGGAATGATCTGGAGATAATCTTCAGCAGATTCACACCTGAACTAAAACTATAAATTTAAATTTACTCTTGGAGTTAATCCCAAAGCTTGTGCAGGCCTTCTGGAAGTTCAGTAAATGAGGATCAAGCTCAATAAGGGCTGTAAAGTACAAATGGTATGCAGTAAAATTTGAGGTGAAGGAATTTAGAATGAAGAACACTTATTAAGTTTGTCCTACTCTATGAAGAGCTTGTTCTAGATCAAGGCAAAGATATTTTTGCTGTGTTAAGAGGAAGTTGTTAGTCACTTTTTCATAGCAGAGTGAAAACTTGATCTGTCATTCCTGTTTTTTTTTATTATAGGGTAAAAAAGCCTAGATTTTTTTATTTTATTATCTAAGAGTGTTAAAAATAATGGAAAAACAAAAATATTCAGTCCTTGCTCTTCAATTATTAGTTATTGGATGTTTTGAATATATTAAGAACATCCATTCCAGCAATCTAAAGGCTGTTTATAGTTGTCTGTATGCACCATATCAGGTCTCTTCAAAGATAAATCATGCAATTAACGCTATTTAGATACAAGTGTAGGGCGAGAATAGATGGGATACAGGTGGGTCATACAACTTACAGAGGTGTTTTCAAGCCTATGCAAAGTGGAATAGAGATCTGTATTTTCCACCTCTGAAGACTTTTATTGATAAGACTGCATTTTCCTGTGCTTGAACAAAAATTGTCATGGACAAAAGAGATGCCATGTATGCAGGAAATTCAAACTTGTTTATTTATTAAAGCAAGTGTGATAATTTATTATCAAGTCAAAAAATAATCTACCCTTGTGTTTGCAGATGAAATTCTTAAATGACAGAATCACAGAATGAGATTAAAGTCTTGCTATTAACCTTAATAGAATGATGGTTTTACTTATGACTTCTTTTTTCCCAATGATTAAAAATCCCAAAAGGAGTTTGAAAAATCAAGGTACTCAGATCCCAAGTCAAAGACCAAATTCCTCTTCAGAGTAGGATTTCTTATGCCTCCATTTCAAAGAAAGAACTGTTTGGTTGCAATAGATATTTTAGATGCTACTCTATAATCATTCATAGGAAATAGCCAAGCATAAATATCATCATTTGTAATACATCCAAAATGAGATCAACTTTTACAGCTTCATTTGTCCAGTAAAAATCTCACACATTTTATCTGTGATTGGTCTGAAAAGTACTTTATTTTATAATTGCTCTCTGAAAACCTGCAAACCTTTTCTGTTGATAAACATGTTAAATTTCCATGGTCTTATCCAAATGTTTGTTTATTGTAAGTTTATGTCATTGTACATGACAGAAGCAATACAGCTAAAATTCATAGAAGTATTTGACTTCACAGTACATTTTTCTGTCATTTATTCTGTGTGTTGCTCTGGCTCTAGTATTTGTTTTAAAAAAGCTCTACTGTACTGTAAAGCAGTGGAAGTCTACTAACTGTATTGAAAATCAATGCATGTGTCTTGCATACATTGACACTGAAAAAAACCTAAACGCTTCATAGCCTCTGAAACTTCGAATATAATTACAGTTATGTAAAAGTAAGCTAGATTGTGATTTATGGCCACTAAAATTTTATAATATTCACTTGCATTAAAGAACTGTATATGTAGTAATAGATCCATGGTTTTGAATAATGAAGGCAAGAGTATTTAAGATATTGTTCTTCAAATGGCCACAACAAAGTGTGTAGAGTTCCACAGACAGCTCTGATCCCATTCATATCCCATTCCTTTCTTGCAGCAGGTGCTTGTCATTTCTCTGGCCTTCTCCAGGACTGAGGCTACACTGAGGAGACCAGGGAGCAAATGCTATAGGCTATAGGGAAGTGTAAGAAACAGCAGCTATGAGTCTGCACTACTTCATCTTCTACTTCTACTTTAGGATGGCTCTTCCTCGGGAATTAAGTTGTTTTCTCTCGTTTCACCCATATTGATTTGCTTTGTGTAGTGCTTCCTTGTACAGCTTTTGTAAGCTGATAATTCAATTTGCATTCCAATTGTCCAGTTTAACTGTGGTAAGGGGATATTTGGTAAAAAGCATTGTGCTGTGCAAGAATGCAATTAGTCATGAGATTAGTCTTAGTGCTTCCTTTTTCTGGATAATGAGTGGATTATCATAAGTACCATGTTACTATTGATTTTGGTTTTCAATTGATGTTCGTAGTCTTTTGGGGGCTTTTTTGATAGTTGAATAATGTATATCCAAACAAAACTCCACTGCTTAAAATTCTTGGGTGTTCATGGAATCATTTTCAAAGGAGTAGCCACAGACACTAGTACCTAAAATCCCTTCCAGAGGACTTCCTTTGTTAGTTACAGTAGAAATTATCTAGTGCTGCTTAAATTAAATTAATTTTCATAAGAATTCAAGTAGAATAAGCTGTCATACTAGTTTCTGACAACATAGACTTTTCTATTAAGACTACTAGCTGTGCTTTTTTGGGGATGCTGTGCTAGCAATTCAGT
>VZTB01018016.1:1354-42631 GCA_013397245.1 Thryothorus ludovicianus
GAAATAGTAAAAGGAAGGTTAGAAGCAACACATCTCATGATGTTACGATCAAAATATGAGGCACTCCCTGAGAAGTCAGAAATAGACCAGTCTCTGATATTGGCGCAATTAGAACTTAAACGGTTTGATAAACAAAATGTTTAAAAGAAAAAAGGGGGGATTGTAATAGGCTAGTAAATGTTGTTTGTTCATCAGGAAATGGAATGCTGATACTTTTGATTGTAATCATGCTATACTTTGCAAATGTTAAACCACAAGGTACATTTCTTTTTGAAAAGAATGTTTCTTAAGGCTAAGACAGGACAAAGGTCTATGACACGTATACAAGATGGATAAAGGTCTCCTGCGGTAAAGAAAAAAGATATGACTGAAGAAAAGTATATAAAGAAGGAAAAACTTACGAAAGTTGTGAGACGATGGCAGAGCAAAGACTCTCTCGGCTGCACCCAGCACTGTCTTTGCTTGCTGTTACTTGCTCAATAAATTTTATAAACTTTAATTGGATTCGTTCCTGTCAATTATTTGGAACTCATTTATAACAGACTGAAGTTTTACCAACACTCACTTGAGCAAAGGACAGCAGCAGCATTCCGTGGGAGCAGGGTGAGCCCCCAGGGCAGGCACTAGGCATTGTTCCATGTGGCCTTCAGTCCCATCCCAGTGGAACAAGTCCCTGCAGACACGTCTCGTTCCTCTCCCAAAATACTATACCTTTTGGTAACGGATGTGGCAAACCTGCACCTGAGCGGGCCACAGAGAATGTGAGTGTGCAATGTCTTATCAGGAGGCACAGAGGGTTCCAGGGATCCCCAGCACCTGGAACTCCACTCTCCCCTCACACACGCTGCTACCATTCACCAGCCTGAGCCCTGTTTGCTTAAGGACAAGGAAAAGTGAGAGTGAGGGACGGGAGCTAGTGCCCCCTAAGCAGCTGGAGGAGAAGCTACAGTAGTGTCACAATGTTATAAATGAGAAGCTTGACTTGGCCAATATTCAAGCAGAAAACAATTTATTAATTAATATGGTAAAATATGAGCAAGCAGCACTGGGTACAGTGGGGGAGTTCTCCCTCCAACTGCACACAGATAGTTGAGGCTTACAGGTACTCAGAAGAGGCTTACAAGGGTACTCAGAAGCTTTCTCAGCAGTTTCTATTCCCAATTTTTACGTCACAATCTTATATACTATTGTGATCTAGTCTTCTCAGGATGCACATCCCAAAAGGAGTATCCCAGCTGGTAGGGTCCAGCTTTCAGATGTGGGTCTAACTTTTAATTTTAGGGACTATTAATCTTATGATATTGATGTCCAGCTTCCTTTAGTCGAAACTATTAATCATTGAGTTGATGTCTATCTTCCTTTCTCAAGCTGCTTTCCAAGTTTTGGGGTAGGACTTAGAGATAAGCATGCTTCCTTTTTATACATTTTAAAGCTATAGTTTTAAAAATCTTTACTGTAAGCAATATTCTAAAATTATATTTCAGAAGATTATTATTGCAAAAATCTTAACGCTTACCAGCAGAAAGTTCTTATCAAAAAGTAACATCTTAAAACTTTCATTCAAATGTTCTTAAATCAACTTAAGACTTATAAAAGTTAATTGCAAACAAAGGATAGATTCAAAGGCCTTCTTCCATGCTTTACTTTCCTCAATTATTTATTAGAATTCGTTTTTATAACTGCCCCATGGTCGGGCTCCACATATATCACAATCACAAATACAGTAAGTTGCTTGTATTTACCTGACACAAAACACAGCTTTGTATTTCACAACAATTCTTCCATGAAGTTCTAGAGTATCACAGTGATTGATCTCCCAGGTTCCATGAGGGCCCTTACTGCCACACTAGCCCCTAGCTGCCATGAGTCCCCACAGTGTCCCAGTGGCCCCTAGGTTCCATGAGCAGGTTGGTTGGTTGGTTGGTTGGCTGGTTGGCCCCGGCGCGGGCAGTGCGGCCCTGGCCGGGCTGAGGGAACCGGGAGTGCCTGCCTGAGGCCACAGCAGTGGTGCAGGAGCCGCAGGGCCGCTGTGCAGGAAAAGCGGCCGCGCTGCTCCGGGGCCCAGCTGGGCACAGTGGTGCTCCGAGGGCAGCGCCGAGGACCGCTGGGCCGTGGTGAGAGCGCAGATGCCCCGGGGCTCGGATAAGGCTGCGAGGGCAGTGCCGGGCGGGCAGGGAGGGGAGCGGGGCCCGACAGGGCCTGGCCGGGGGTCGCCCTAGGTGGGCGGGCCGGGGCTACTGCTGGGCGCCGCCGCTGCTCCCTGGGAGTCTCCGGGCAGAGCTCTCCATTAGGGGCCAAGGTCCATGGGCGCCGTGTCTATAGCGGGGCCTGAAGAAAGAGGCCCGGCCTGGGCTGAGCTAGGCTTGGAGGTGTGAGGAAGATTAATCCACAAACACCAGAGGTTTATATCCAAAAAAGGAGACGGAGAAGTCCTTTTATTTTATTCGAATAAAGGAAGAAGCCATGGGGCATTCCCCTGGGGTCTCTCAAATTTTTGGAGAATGCAACCTCCTTTTCATCCTAATTTCCCAGCTGCATTTCCCTCTCTCTCTTTCCCCATTGGCCGACGTACTTGAGAGGTACAGACTTCCTGGAACACCTGATACCTAAGATTCCCCTCTAATGCATAGCCTTCCCTTTTAATTTTTAATTCTTATGGAATTAATGGTTTTCCCCCATTGTTTCTTTCATCTTTCAATATCCAATTTCATTTATCAGCAAACCTATGTTATGGATGAATCTCCAAGTTTATTAAATTAATTACCATAGAGTTGTGGTTGTTATAATAGTTACAAGTTAATATTGTTTCGATAAAGACCTTTATGTTTATTATTCAATGTAAACCTACCTCAATTCCCTGGATGTATCCCTTCTCCCATTCCACCGGAGCCACTGCCACTGCTTCCTGAAAATGGCGCCCGTTACCATGGAGAGGCCAGCAGGCAAGCATGCTTTGAGCCTATGCAAATTAGGGGGCGGAGGTGTACTGAAGACAGTAAAAACACTTAAAACACCAAATCAACACCGATTTCAACCAAACCAAGAGAATACCACACTGGGAAAGTGTCAAGCAGTCCTCCTAAGCCATCGTTCACCCAAGGGGTCACCATGACTGAATATGAGCGGAGCAGAAAGACACCCCAGACAGCGAGCCACCAAAACAGGTCTTCCTACAGACCCGCGTGAGGACAGAAGCCCCAGCTCTGCCGAAAGACAAAGCTGCTTGCACACCTCCTCCTCTGTGTCATCTCTTCAGAAGCAGTGGCGGTCAACCCCACGAGCTCCCCTCCCGAGCTGATATCACTCTAATAAAGACCATTTCAAAAGGAGCTGGTCTCCTGGCCCTTTTTCATTTACATCACCTACAGTTTGTTTGTAAGGCAAATATCTTTTTTCTGTTCATCAATCAGTGGAATCCTTCCCTTTGTTTCCTTTATCTCTCAGTGCTAGTTTTATCTATCAGCAGACCCACAGCTTGTTTGTAAAGACCAATCTGTCATTCCTCTCAGAGGGAAAAGGCTGAGGGAGGCTAGTGGAAGCATTTTCACAAATCCGGTGGGAAACTCTCTACAGCACCATGTGCTGTACTGTGTGTTACAGACAGTGCCTAGTGGATGGGGATTTCTTCAAGACACTTGAATTAAGAATTGGTTTAAACATTTTTGTGGGCTTGTAAAAAGCTTTTGTTGCTGTGCAACTCCCAGGCAGCCCCTGGTTTTTGGCCAGGCACAAACACCCATGGGGGGAGCAGGGCCGTTGGGGCTGCTGGTGCTGCTCATGGAGCCTCCTCGCAAGGGAGGTCCACAGGCAGAGGTAACTCAGCTCCACACTGTGTCTCTTTGGGACTTGTTCTGGAAAAACAAACTTCTGGGAACTCAGAGTTCACTGTAACTATTAGAAGGGATTAACATTGCCACTTACCTCTGATGCCTGAAAAAGGCTGGAAATAAATCCCCATAGACCAAGATCTATAGAGCAGGTATTTGTTTATTGTAGTGCTGCTGGTGAGGGGAATATCTCACCCACCCTTGTCATGTGTTGTAGTTTATTTATACAGTAATTATTGCTTGATACTACAATGTCATTATAGCACCCTCATATGTCAGAACTAATTTACATATTGTTATCTCATAGTTATAAATAGTTGTTCTTCCCTAGTTTAGGTTGTCTTGAGAGTCTTCAATGAAGGTTCAAGATCTTCCTGAACATTTCATCTTTGTCTTTGGAGCATGCAGAGTTATGGTGTTCTTTGGTCTTTCTGGAGCTAACCAGTCTAAATTCTCCATTTTGCAGCTAATTGGCTTTACATTTGTCAATTTCTCATTAGTATGTCCTACTGCTTCCCAATATAGCTATACTTGTCTATTTTGAAATTATTCACGTGGCAAGTTTCTGTTTATTTAAGCATTAAGGGACTAGTTAACCATATACTAGCTCTCACATAGTATAAAAAGTTATGAATCAGGTTATAGTGATATCTTATAACTCAAGCTGTATAAGCATCTTGTAACTTTGACCCAAGTTATATAGCTATCACCTCTAATCAAGAGGATTTGTTTAAGATTTTCCAAAGTCTGTGTTGTGACTCTATGATCTGTGGAGAGTGTCTTTGTGCGCTAGTGCAAGTCTACCTATTACGGATGATCATTGCCACTGGATCATAAAACCTCCCCTAATAAAACCAGCTCCATGGTGAAATAATGCCATTTCCAAAGAGCAATAATTCTTCCCCTCTCTCTCCTGCATATATAAGGAGCTTAGATTTTTGCAAAACTGTTTCTTTCTACTTACTCCCTGAACAATGAAAAAGGAACACCAAGGGTTTGCCAGTTCTTTCTTAGTTTTTCTAAGTCTTTTCTGAGGGCCTGGGAAAATGGTATCTGG
This sequence comes from Thryothorus ludovicianus, assembly GCA_013397245.1. NCBI lineage: Eukaryota > Metazoa > Chordata > Aves > Passeriformes > Certhiidae > Thryothorus > Thryothorus ludovicianus. The sequence goes on from VZTB01018016.1 coordinate 6,239, forward strand.
CAGCTGAGAATCTGTGGGATTGAGACTCCTGCCTGTCATAAAGGATCATGGGAATCAAGTGGCTCATTATCTTTGAGGCCCTGAAATTTTCATTCAGTATTTGGCCTGGATTTTTCCTTTCTTTCTGTCTTTTCATTTTAAAACTCCCCTTGAATCAGAAAATGCCATGACCCGAATGCAGTTTCTGTAAGGGTGAGTGTGGTTCTTCTCTTGCAAAACAAAGGCAGCAACCAAAAGGCAGGTCAGCCTCAGCAGAGACTGCGCCCCTGAGCTGGGGCTGCCAGTGGAGCATCAGCTGCTCAGGTGGTCTCTGGGGGAAAGCAGGGCTGTCCTTTTCTCCCTGCTGACAGATCTGGGGGCTCTGGGAACCTGAGCAGTGCCAGATGTGCCCCGGGGACAGGCTAAGATGTGAGGCTGAGCCCTGAGCCCAATAGGGACCCTGGAGAAGGCAGGGGCAGCTCTGCTCCTCCCTGCAGGATTTGTGCCCTGCTCAGAACCAGTTCTCATCCAGTGGTGACAAACACCATCCTTGAGGCACAGAGGAGGACAAAGGGCTTCGCACATTTAACCTTGACCCAGCAGCTGGGCTGGACTCCATTTCACTTTCGCCTGTTCCCCTCCTGTTGTGTTTCTGTTTCACTTTCTTCTGTTGTGTTTCTGTTTCACTTTCCCCTGTTCCACTCCACTTGTGTTTCCGGTTTGCTTTCTCCTGTTGTGTTCCTGCCCTCGCAGCCCTCACAGCCTCCGGGGCTGGGTTCCACTTTTCCCCTTTGGTTGGTCACAGTGACTCAGGGGAGGTGAGGGAGGCTCAGCTCTGCCCAGCTGAGAGTAGGGAGTCCCTGTGTCCAAGAGCTGCTTGGGCCATGGTAAGGCCAACAGGATGTGGGAGAGGTTGGACACAGGATATGCTCAGAGCAGAAGATTGATGTTGCTGGCAATTACATTAAATACAGTGCAGTAAAATTTAACAACTGAATAAAATGTAAATTGAAATTCATACCACTCACATTTTACACCATTAAGTACCATTTACTACAACTGACATTTAAACAAATATAGCTTAAAAGTTTACAACATTAAATAGTATTTAAATTGAAATTCATGCAACTTAAAACTAATACATGTAAATCTAATTTAATGCAATGTAAGCCTTATTTCATATAACTTAAAGTTAATGCAAATAAATACTATTAAAATTAATTTAAATTTAAACAGATACAACTTAGTTTTATGCAATTAAATGAAAAGTTATAGAATTTAAATTCATACAAACTAAAGTTAATGCAAGTAAATAGTGTTCAATACTGTTTAAAGTAATATAACTTAAATTTATCCAACTAAATACAATTTAATATAAGTTTAAATTCATACAACTTTAATACAAATAAATAGAAATTAATACAATTTGAATTTAAATTCATACAACTTAAAGTTAATGCAAAGAAATATTATGTAATACCACTTAAATTTAAACTAATATAAGTTAAAATTTTTACAGTTAAATACAGTTTAATACAATATAAGTTTATATCCATACAACTTAAAATTACTACAAATAAATACAAATTAGTGCAATCTGAATTTCAATTCATGCAACTTAAAGTTAATGCAAATAAATGCTACTTAATACCACTTAAATTTAAACTAATACAAGTTAAATTTATACAGTTAAATACAATTGATTATAATTTAAATTTAAATTAATACAATTTCCAAATTAATACAATATAAGATTAACATCTATCAAATTGATATCAATAGCTACAAAATACCTACAAAATCAACTTTTTGAAAAAATCATGCGTCTTTTTTTTGTCCCTGTGGCCAAGCTTCGTGGATTGGGAATGAACATGTTTGTATTTTCCAGTCTCAAATATTTCTGTTGCCTTGGAGTCCAGTTGATATTTTCCATTCCAGGTATTTGCCTGCGTGGGGTCCTTAAGTAAAGCTCTTCTCCTTCCCTCAAGTACTCTTCAATTAGTGCCACCTGCAATCAAAAAGAAGTAATGTCAAAAGCAAGTCCATTCACCTCCATAACAACTTTAAAAGCTGCTGCAATTTCAAAACTGATAGTCATTGGAAACAAAATTACACAAAGGCTCCTCTTGGACAACTGGCTGCAGCAATGGTACCCCACTTAGTCATTATTTTTGTTTTCTCCATTTCTGTTTGGATTCAATTTCTTCATTGCTGTGGAACAGACTCCCTTCACACAGAGCTCTACTCAAGATGGAGACCCTGCGTTGTGGGAGGATCTAAAGAATCAATCTGCTCATTGCATTTTAAGCTGAAATAATAAAAAAAACAAAAATCCTGCCCTGTCATGCTGTCAGGCATTCCGTGGAGTGTGGCTTCTTCAGGCACAGGATAGAGGATTGGACTGGGAATTAATCCAAGCATGGCTTCCTCTTGTATTGATCCATGTCCCAAACTGTCCCTGAAGTGCTCCTCAGCCATGGCCTTGGACTGGCACATGCTCTGGCCGTGGTTTGGGTCAGTGAGGGGGAGGTATTTTTGAGAGGCAAGCAGGAAAGTTATGCACAGTTCCATCTGCTGCCCTGGGGTGCCAAGGGCACAAGGAATCTGGAGGAGAAGCTCTGCCTTCTCCTCCTGGACAGGCGGACCTATCCAGAGGATGGGCTGCACACAGCACCATGCCTGATGCCATGGGGAAGAGTTTTCTGCTGTGTTGGTGAAGCTCGATGGGCACTTGTGCCTGGGCTTTGGCTCTTTGCTGCCAAGAGATCCATTGCCACAGCAGCACAGGGAGCTTGGGGCTCTCCAAAGAGCCTCATGAGTTGCCTCTGCTGTGATGTGCTTGGCATAGAAACATGCAGAAGATTAGAGGGAGGATTCCTGGTGCCAGCCTCATTTTGAAGAAGTTGAAATAAAAGCCTAGGAAATCATGGACTGGCCAAAAACATATGGGAAGTCTGGGGAAGACTGATCCCATACTGCAGGAGTCCAGTGCAGGACTTGATCCTATTAACCTCAACCACTGAGCCCCCAGGACTCTTCATCCAGAGACCAAATTAAAGCGTCTGCATGATTTTCCTCTGAGGTTAAATATGCCTGTTGTATTTTCGGGGTAGTGCTGGTGTCTGGGTGAGCACAAAGGACAGAAAGAGGAAGGAAAACAGGTCCCAAGTGATGGGAAGGGTGTGGAGTGAGGCAAAATGAGACACCAGAACAGCAGCAAGATTTACAGCAGCTCCTTTAGGACCATCCAGCAGCATCTGCGCTGCTGGGGATGCCACCAGGAAGCAGCAGAGTAATGATGTTCCTACCTGGAACCGTGGTTTGGCATGGTCTGCCTGTGCTTTCCGTATTTATAGAACAGATATGGGCTCCAGCCCCCCGAACAAGAACTAATCTGGCGCATCAAGTGCTGACATCACTGCACTGTTCTAAGTGCAGCAGATCAGCCGTGATGGTGTTTGCATAACAGGGATGCAGCCAGACCCTCGCTGGCTCCCAAGCAAATCACAGACACCTGAGCACAGGCAGAGACCAAGGCACAGGATCAGGTTTCATGGGGCACCTCATCTCTTTTCTACCTTTTGAACTGACCAGACCTAGGGACATTTCTTGCCCAAGGAGCAAGCTGCTCTCCTGCCCTTTTCTGCAGGCTTATGTACCTTACGTATTTTAGTCCACACACGCTCTCCAGTTCTTCCTGCCACGACGTCCATGGCATCTGCCATCAGTGACTGCAGCTGTGGCACCAAGATACAAACCATCAGTATGGAATTCACAGATAAATCATTTCTCTGAATACACAACTTAAACTCTAATTCAAATCCTTGGCACTCTGATGATTTTGTGAGTCATCTTTCACACAGTGAGCATTGGCCAACTCATTTTTGCTTCAGTCCTTGCACTGCATTCTTGTGGATCTAATGTACTGTAGTATTGCCTCGCCATAGTCCCTTTCCAGAGTAGTCGTGGCATTGCCTCACTCTGCACCCTTCCAACCCCTAGGAAGTGGTTTAGATACTCTTAATTCAGACACAGAGAGACAAGGGTTGGATCCAGTGTGTCCTGCCCTTAACATCAGTGTTTAGGAACAAACTGGGTACTTGAGACCTGTGCTATTGCTGCACTCTAAAAAATCTCTTCCAAAATGTTGGGTTAAGTTAAAGAGAACCCAAACAAAAGCTTTTGGAGTCTCTTCACAAGCATCTTACTTGTGACAAGGAATTAATATCTACTAGCACTACGTCTGCAGGTATCAGTATTCCTGGGTGTGCTCAAGGCACAAGGTTTACCCACTGATGCACGGCAAGAAAGAGATATTTCCCCTTCCTCTTTTTTCCCCAACTCCCTTGGATACCATCATTTTGGCCTTGTTGGCTGCAGCAGTCATCCTACTGCTTGTCTTTGCTGGAGCTGGGCTGGATCAGTCAAGGGCCCAGTCCCTGTTCCTCAACAGCCTCATGGATTCTTCACTGACTTGGGGCACCTCTGCAGCAAGTCTGACAAGTTACCAAGAGCAGCCAGATGGGTTTGTTGCGAGGCAGGGAGCATGTGGTGGATGGACTCAGCACAGAAAATCAATTTTCCCTCCTTCCCTCCTCTCCTTCTCAGCTGTACCCTGATTCAAGGCAGCATGAACTGAATCATTGCAATCATTTTTCCAGACTGATTTGGTGAGGTTTTCGAGGCAGAGAAGGGATTTTCAATAGATACTGAAAAGTGAGTCCTGGTGGTTCTATCAGTCACCGTTGCAGGTGATCAGCTCCTCCTCTGTCAAACCACTGAAGGAGGATTTGAGGACCCTTTCAGGTCCCTACATGGGACAAAGGACTTCCACAGCATTGGGTAGAAGTACAGAACTCTGGCCTGGCCCTTCCTTCTCTGTCTCTCAAAGTGTAGAGGCCAAAACAAGTGTTGGAAGTCAAAACCTACCAGCTTGTCATCCTCCTGAGAGACTCTCTGAAGGTAGGGAAGAGTTGCCAGCTCAGCCATTGCCTGGATCATCACCTGGGCCTGTTCTTCCCCTCTCTGCAGGTGGCTAAGCAGGTTGGCGTGATGGAACTGCTCAATGGCCCATGCACATGGGCCACGCTCATCCTGTTTGAACAGGAAAAGAGAGGATGTGAGAGAGGGGGTGCAGGGAACACCCTGATCCTTGGAGTCCTGTGCCTCAAGGCTTCTCATCTGTGTTTGTACTGGTGGTGCTCTCAGCAGTGTGCCAGCCAGCACCTCTCAGGTGTTGCTGCTGGGACAGGCTTCAGGGAGGCAACAAGAAGACTCTCTTGCCACGAGCTCTCTAGGAGGACTGGGAAAATAAAGATGTCATCATGATAGATGGGAAGGGGAAACAGCAGATAACAAACAAACACAGTTTTCTCATTTGCAAAGGGCTTTTCCATCACCCCCTCCATTGAACATCACCTGACTTTCCTGGATGGCTTTTCCAGTCTCAGGGGAGAGGCTGAGTAAAGTGTGCAGGGTGTCAGCTCATTGTTTGGTTGCAGACAGGCCAGTCCATGGTTTCAGACAGACCCTGGGGGAACTGAAACCTGCAGAGGTGGTCTCTGGCCTCCAGGCAACCAGGAGCATGGCAGATTTGAAGCACATTCAAGTTTTCCCTTTCTATCTTAGCCACAGCCGTGTGTGTAAAATGGCATTTTGAACCCCAGGCTGTGTGGCTGCAAAACCAAGGGGGCAGAATTGGCTTCTATGAAGTGTTGCTGTGGTTTAATGAGCTTGGGTTTAGCATTGAGCTGGTTTGGTCAAAACCAGCCTGAGCAGAACAAGAAGTTGGATGGCATGTTTGCATCCACAAATAAGGAAGAGGGCAGCAGAAAGAAATGTTTGTTCTGTTAAACCCCAAATACATTATTTTTCCTCTCCAAGTAAGTTGTCATGCTTGAGTCTGTAGCTGAAGTTTGGCCATTTTTAATTTAGCTTATGTGTGATAAGCTAAAATAAGATGGAAATAAGGTGGAATCATGTTTGTAGCTTGAAGATACTTGTGGAATACTTTAAAGCATACAAAAGTGGTCCAACCTCTGTCAAGGCCATAAAGAGATGTCAGTCCCCAGCAGCAGAGCAGCTCTGGCTCTGTGCCCATCTCTGTTCACAGGTAGAACTGGAACTGCCCTCTGCTGCTTGGGTCAGAGGTTCGGTTTTGCCAGGATCACTGAAATCTCTGAAAACTGAAGGGAAAGGTAATACATTTTCCCTGACAATGGGCAAGGACCTGGCAGCTGTTTGTTCCAACTCAGTGGCTCTCTCTTCTCCCCTGAGGTTTTCCTCCTCTCCGTGGCAGCTCCCACACCAATCCCTGGGGCTGGTTGTGAGCCCATAGGCCCCTGGTCCAGCCCAGTTCCCTGTCCTTGCTACTGTGGAGGTGGCACCATGGTAGTCCTTGCCTAAACCATGGGGCTGCTGCGCCAACCTCCTTGGAAAAAAGGTCAGTTAGCTGCTGCCTTTCATGGTGCTGGGGTTTCACCTGGGTTTTCTGGGAGTACACTTGTGTTTCAGCAAGAATATTTAAATGTCGGAGGGGAGGTATAAAGCTGTTGGAAAATACTGCTGTATGGCAGCAGTGTAAATTCTTACAGTGGGGACTGGCTTGGGCAGTCCTAAGGCAGAACTCTATTCTCATCTCTGACAAGATGAGTTTCTTTTCCCTGTGCCCTGAAACCAGACCTCTCTGATTATCTCTGCTTGAACTGTGTGCTCCTATTCCTCCAAATTTGTTTACAGAAGAAGAGAGTCATGGGGAATGCAAAACCTGACTGACTTCGAAGTTTTTTCTCTTCCTATTACTCTTTGGAGACTGCAGTAGTTGCAGTAGAGGAGTATCACCTCCAAAAGAGAGATTTGCGAAGGGGTGTCAAAAAAATTAAAAATTCCAGTTTTTCTGGGGCTTCCAGAAAGACCAGGATTTTATTGTGTTTCCACTATCCAAACCACACTCTGTTTGTAGTTGTAGCTTCTCAAAGTACATTGAAGGCAATGCCCCCAGCAGGAAGAGATCCTCCCCTTTCACAAAGCTGTCACTTGCATTACTCCGCAATTCAGGAACTGAGGCTTTTGTTCATCCAAAGCCAAGAGCAAAGGGCTTCAGGAAAGCACTGCAGAGAAGCAGCTGTGTTTCCTCAGGGGTGTCTGCCCTCCATGCACTCCACTTCCCTTAGGCCAGTGTGGATGCTTTTGGCCAAGCCCCGCACAGCTTTCCCTCAGCACTCACTGCTGTTCCAGCAGCTGCCCTCTACAAGGAAAGGACTATGAGCTTCCCCAGATCTCTAGCTCATGTTTCTTTTTTCAGGAGAAAAATTGAATAATTGTGTGGAAACAGTCTTTTCTATGTGCAAAGTTGATTGTTGACCTTTCTGACAATTGTCAAATTATCTAAATTTTATCTAAAAGCTGTGTCCATTATGGCAGAAGGGATGTAGCAAAGGTAACTACCATCACCTGGCTTATGGTTGTAACAGATGGGAAGGTTAATTCATAGCTTCACTCCACAGGGATGGGAACTCAATCACTAGAAATGCTTCAAGTAGCAAGGATTAACTCTTGATGGAGCTCTGGGTGGGAGATGCACTCTACTACAGGTATGAAATAGAGTGAGTAACTGTGTTGGTTGTTATGTGAAGTGGGGATATAATATCATAGGCCATAAAGACTGGAGAAAATTGCATGCAGAGGGACTTTCAAGAAAATATGGTCTCCGTTAAGTCATTAGGACTCCTTTTCGAAAGAGTCTAACTCTGTTCCTAATGCAATTCACAGAACATTTTTGGATGCTGGAGGAGCATGTGCAGAAGGAATTACCACCAAAAGCACATGGCCTTCCCACACACCACATACCAGAATGGGAATGGGATACTCACCTTTATCTTTGTGCTTCCTATAAAAGCCATGGCTGCCACAATCCTTTCCCCAGTGTTCTGCCAAAATGTTTCTGCTTCTTCCTCCATGCTGGGACTGAAAGTTATTTTCTGGCCTAGGAAGTGAAATCACAGAACCAGAGGCTGAGTTTATTCATCTCGACTTTCTTTAGGGGATCTGGCAGGATGTTGGGTCAATGGGACAAGGAGTGAAGGGGATGGCAAGAGCTTCTTGGGTCATCAGGGCCACCAGCACTGATAAAAATAGGTCCTGAGACACCTCTCACCCCCTCATTTAGTAAGGATTGTGGGAGTCACCTCTGAGCCAGGCCAGCAGGTTGACACACCTGGAAAGACTGACAGTTTTCGAGTTATAAACTTTTCCACGGTTTTTCCAATCTCTTTGTTTCTGAAGCCCAGAGTCAGTAAGTACTGCTGACCAGGATGAGATTCAGCTTTCTCTGGCAACAGGTGAATTCCATGAGGATCTGCATAGGGAAAGGAAAATAATTTCCATTGTCACATTTCCTTTCAGCTGTAAGAGAAGTTACTTTTTTGGAGGAAAATAAGGGAAGTCTAAGAAGGAGTGAAATGGTCTCCAGAAATCTTGCCAAAACACAGATGACAAAACCAACACATCCAGCTCTCACTGGGCTGTCAATCTTAGGGGTCTGCAGCCTTTTGCATCAACAGTTAAATTTTGCTGATGCCTGAGATAAAGCATGTTCTGCCCAATTCCCCACAGCGGTGTGGAAGTGTCTGAAGGCCAAGCAGCTCAAACTCTCCAACTCTCTCCAGCTCTTTTGCATTCAGCTGCATAAACACAGTCCACGGTGCTTAAGAGCAGCTGAAACCTGCTGTTACCTGTAAATATGTGCTCCATGTAATCAGGGTGCTTCTCAGCAAGGGTTTTGTGGGCCTCCTTTATTTTGTCATCCTTGTCCTCTTTCTCAAAAGGAGTGTACAGAACACAAAAAGAGACTTCTCCACTGAGGGCTTCTTCAGTCATAGCCTAAAAAAGGCAAAGAAATTATACATTTCATGTTGGGTAGAGGCTAGTTTAAAAACCCCAAACAAGACAATCAGGCAGTTTGGATGGAGACTCTATGAGCCTCCATCTTCAACGATGAGACAGGGACAAGAGAAACTGTCTTTCAGATGGAGAGAAAAACTGATTCCAAGCTGTCTGAAAGTCACATCAGGAAGACTCACGAAAAAATGCCTTCAGCAGCTGTATCCAGAATTGTTGTGTCAGGGGAGGTAGGTTGGATATTAGGAACAGGTTCTTCCCCCAGAGGGTGGTCAGGCACTGGAACGGACTCCTAGGGAAGTGGTCACAGCTCCAAGCCTGACAGAGCTCCAGGAGCAGCTGGACAATACTTCAGGCACAGGGTGTTACTCTTGGGAATGGCCCTGTGCAGGGCCAGGCAATGGTTCCTACAATCCTTGTGGGGTCCCTCCCAGCTTGACCCATTGCATTATTCCTGCCCAGGCTGTCAGTTGTTACCTGCCAGTACAGCTGGAGGAGGTCACTGGTCTCCAGTGTACATCCTTCGGCCAGAATGTACAGACACTGTGCCACCATGGCGCTCCTAGGGACAAGAGCAGAGAGGAGTGTGCAAGCAGTGAGGAGGCTCTGTGGCCAGGCTGAAAGCAGGTCCTCTTCAAAGAGTGTCAGGTAAGCCTTATACTAAAGGTTACACAGAACTCCCAGTCCTTGTCGAGCTTTTAGATGTGTTGGAATCTGGTATGCAAAGAATATTTCTCTGCATGTTTTAAAGTATGCAAATCCTCTGAAAAATACTGCTTTTAACCTTTGTGCATGGAAGAGGCTTCCTAGGCTTTGGGATGAGACATAATTTTCATTAATGTAAATTGGATAATAGCATAATATGTAATTTATCACAGGGTGAGAAATGGAGATTTTTGGATTTGTTAGGATGGTAAGTAGATGAAGACAATCTGGAGGATCCTTGTGATTTTTAGGCTTCTTTCCTCTTCTTCATCTACTCCATATTCTGCAGTGTTTTGGGTCACTAAATGATTGGTTAGAATTTGCCGCAGTGCAGTGTTACGTGAATAGAAGTTTAGTTAGTAATTGGTAGAAAAGTAGAAATAATGCACGTTCTTAGTGATAATTGGGTGAATTATCTTTAAGAGGACCTTGAATCTGTGTGCTAGAGACTTTTTTAGGCTTTTGGCTCTTTAGACTTTGAGGCTTTTGCTTTTAGACTTTTTAGCCTTTAGAGATTTTTGGCTTTAGGCTGCTGGAGGCTTTTTGCTTTTAGGCTTTTAGACTTTTTAGGCTTTTCAGGTTCACACTAGGCTGGTGTAAGGCCTGGTGTGCAGAAATTGTAGACAAGAAAAGAATAAACAAACAGAGAAAGAGATCAACTGTGAGTCCAGTTCATGTTTTCACCAAACAAGGTCTTAAAAGACTAACCTCTCTCTATCAAGGGAGAAACATGTAGGAGTTTTAGATGAGCATCAGCAAACATGTTTTTAACTCCCTGAAGTCCCTGCCAGCAAATAGCCCCAGATGTCATTTAGGGCCACAGGTGGCATTATTCACATCACATCAACTGGGAGGACTGGAGCTCTGCTGCCCCTGAGGTCAGACACACAAAGCCAGTGCAAAACTCTCATGGATTTGGGAAAAGCCTAACTCCTAGAGGATGTGTCGCTGCTGAGAGCTGCAAGGAAAGGTATGCAGAGGAGACCTGTGGAAGTCCAAGCAGCAGAAGTACCTGGCAGCCTCTGAGTACCTGTGCAGGCACCGAAAGCAAGCAGCTTGGCGCAGGTGATTGCAGAAGTGAGAAGGGTTCTGAATGATGCTCCTTGGGGAGAAAAGAGGGATGGACAAGGTTAGACTGGGATTTCTGACATCATTAAAGCTCCTAAGAATCAAGCAGTGACTGAGATGGACACCGTATGCACTTCTGCTCTACAACTCAGTGCTACATTTCAAATGTCAGGTGAACTCTCTCTCTGCCTCACTCTCCCTTTCTCCAGCTATGATTGATGAAGAAAATACTACTAAAAATATCACTTAAAGGTTCATTTCATTGTGGTTTTATCCTAAATGCAATTTCATTAGGAGTTTGTGTATTACTCTAGAAAAATATTCCACGGTAATATTCTCTCTTTGGCATACCTTTGGCATGTAGGTATCATAAGCAAAACTGCTACAGCACAAGCTCTTGTTAAATCCCAGCTCCCCAAACAGGAATATCAGGCCTATCTCCCTGGAAGCACTGTGCATCTGGAATGTATCGGAAGGTGAACCTAAGATATTTTGGAATACTCTCTGTACAAGGCATAAGTGCAATGTGGGTGAACCTTGGCCTGTGTATCAGACCCTTCAGCAGATGTGATTAGTCCAGTCTAAACACCAGTCCCACATGTAAGGTGTTCTCTTGATTCCTCTTTTCTCACTATTAGACTGGTTCTTCCTGCATAGCATTTATTCCTAATCTTTTTTTCTTTTCAGTCTCAGCAGTGAATCCAATCCATATTTCCTTTTACCTGTGTGAATGATGCAGTGCAAGGCCAGGCTGCCCCAGTTTTAAGTAGCAGATGACGAGCTTTGACTCGATCCAACTGGCAAGCCTGGAAATATCATCTGGAGAGGACTTCAGGAGATCCTCTGTAGCAAAGCCTTTACTGCAAAGCTGCACATGAAACAAAACCAAATATTAGAATACACCATTTGCTGGGTAGAAACGCTTTTTTGTGACTGATCAGTGGAGAAAATGGAATTCTAATAGATTCTGGCTTTAACTAAAGTCAGCATTACAAAAATCAGTAAAGAGGACAGAAGGGTCTTTCAGGGATGTTCTGGGTTTTTTATTTCTGAGGAGAGCTGGATTTAGAGACTGCTGAGGAGCACCAGCCCTATAATTCTGGGATGTCCCAATCACTCTGTCTGAAATCCCAGGGTTTAATTCCTTCATCCATTTTCCTGGTATGTCCATTCACCACCCTTTCCTCTTAGGAGACAAGTCCTCCTTTCTTCTTAAGTGACCTGTGGTGCTTCCCCTACCACAGCTCATTTCAGAATATAGGGGGCAAAAAAGCACTTAAAAACTTTATCATTTTACTCACTGACTGCTATAATATTGATTGCTTTAAAAATTACTTCAGTATTGTAAAAAAAAAAATAGGAATAGGATATTTACTTGTGAACTGGGAAGTCCTAATATTTGACAAATGCTTTTGAATGAAGTTTGGTAGAACAGTGCTAAAAAAAGGTGCAGTTGGTCCCTTTCTCAGGGTTTCAAGTGCCTGGCTGAAGGGATTGAAGTAAGAGTGGCAAAAAAATATTAGCTGGAGCAAAATGAAAACTCCCCTGTTACTGAGAGGGCATTTGTTGTTAATAGAGCTAAGATTAAAGAGAGGAGTATGTTTTTCACCCTATAGGATTTCATTTCCTCCACACATTAATACAGTTAAGAACTTGGAGAAAAGCACAAAATTACCTGACATTCTTTGGTTCAGTCCAACACTTCCCCCCTTCTGTGATTTATTTATAATTCCCAATTTTCAGCTTTTTAACTCCCAATTTTCAGGTGAAATTGAATCTCAGGATTTCTCTCCAACCCTAGGCATTCCAAGTTGGCGCCCCTAGTTCCCTTTGCTATCTCTGCCCCAGGGAGTGCAGAGAAACCCCTGGCTTTGCTGTGCAGGGGTCACACCTGCTGTGGAGGTGTACCTGCCGTGGCTGTGCTGTGGGGTCACAGCCCTTCAGCCGCGTACCTCCAGTGCCGTGGAGAATCTGGCGGCAGCTGCTGCAAAATCCCGCTGCCTGCACCGGGCACTGCCCTCCCGCAGGGCCGCCCGTAGCCCTGCGTCAGCGTGGTGCCACCGGCAGTCCCCTAGGGCTCGGACAGGAGGCTGAGCCGCTGCTGGTGGCACTGCTGGTGGCCCCGCTGCTGGCCCCGGATCGCCAGACTCGAACTCGGCGTCCGCCTCGTCAGCGCAGATCAAGTCCGCTTCTATTTCCCTGAGCCTGGAGAGAGGAATGTGCAGCGGAGCGCTCGGGAATATCCCTGTGCCGCTCTCTGCTGGTGTTTCTGCTTTTGTCGCGGGCACATTTCCATGGCTTCCTGTTTTCCGTTTGTGGCTCGCTTTGCCTGCGCCGCTCCGGGCTCGTTCTTTGTGTTCTTTTGCCTCCTGCCACGCCTGCAAGAGAGGGAGCGGGGCGTGAGGGGAGAATCGTGGGATTTAAATCATTTCAGAGAATCACAGAATGGTTTGGGTTGGAAGGAACATCAAGAATCATCTCATTTCAGTTCCCTGACATGGGCAGGAACACCTTCCACTGTCCCAGGCTGCTCCAAGCCCCGTACAGCCTGACCTTGGACACTGCAAGGGATCCAGGGGCAGCCACATCTTCTCTGGGCACCCTGTGCCAGGGTCTCAGCACCCTCACAGTCAAGAGTTTCTTCCTAATGTCCAATCTGAATCTCTTTCAGCTAAAAGGCATTCCCCATTGTGCTTGTCACAGCTTGCCTTTGCGAAATGTCCCAGAAGAACCTGGAATTTTTTTCCAGAAGTGATTTCCGAAAATGCTTTACCATGGATTTTAGCACCAAATAACATGACATGAAGGGGCAATATGTTAAAATCAGTTGTATTCCATTCTTTTAATTTTACTGGATGCATTGGCATAAGTAGATTTGGAACTTATTATTAAATTAAATTGAATTATGTAAAGAAAATAGAATGAAATACAATGCAAGTATCTGGGGGAAAAAATGCCTTTTCATAGTCCAGATTGGAGATGTAATATTCCTTTTCTGCTTTATCCTGCTAAGAGGAAGGCAGGTATTCTGTCCTATTCCAAAGTACCATCTGAGATGCCGCTTCTGATCCCAGCAAGAATGGATGTTCATTTATGGAGGACCAATTTCAAAATCTGCTTAAACATACAAAATCCACTTCTACTCTGAGCACCTTGCTTGTGCTTAGGATGTGTTACTGTGATTACAATGAAATTAAATAGCACAGAAATCAGGTTCCTGTTCTATTTATTTGTGTTCACCATCAAAGATGTTGTTAAACTGACGAGCAGGGAAAAGAAGTCTTTTTTCAGGTAAAATGGGGATCCAGAAATCAGGCACAGAGAAATGAAGCCCACTCAGGGACACATCAGAGAGTGGACTCAGAAGAGTCATGACTGAGCAGCTTTCCTCTTGCAGGGTTCCTGCAGTTCCCTTCCCTAAGTCCTGTTTCAGAACGGTCCTGAGCCAGCTCAGTACACCTGTACTCAGGGGCTCTTGAGGAAGGTCCCTGTTGAGGAAACATGTAGGAAAGGAACTGCTGGCCCAGTCCAAGCTCCTGGAAGAACACAGGGATGAGCACATCCAGGTTTGCATGGCTGTCCCTGAGGATGTTGGCCCTAAATGCTTTCCCATCCTACCCCAGCTCTGGAATTCCAGCTCAGCTCTTTCTCCCCTCCTTGGGAATCCTTTCAACCCTGGAGTTTGAAAATGGAACAAACAGAACCTGCTGGAAGGTATCTTACTTGATGAGAATATCAGAAGGGAAGTTGCTCAGAGCCCCGTACAGCCTGGCCTTGAACACCTCCAGGGCAACCTCTGTTTCCTGTGGGCAACCTGTGCCAGGGCCTTTCCACCTTCCTCACCATTCCTCCTCCAGGGAGGAATTTCTTCCCAGTATCCAATTGAACCCTGCCCTTTGTCAGTTGGAAGCCATTCCCCCTTGTGCTGTCCCTGCAGGTCTTTGTCCAAAGTCCCTCCCCAACTCTCCCTGAGTCCCTTCAGGGGCTGGAAGGGCCTCTAAGGTCTCTCTCTTCTTCAGGAAGAGTGGTCCCAGCTCTCGCAGCCTTTCCCATAGCAGAAATGCTCCAGCCCCCCGAGCGCCCTCTAATCCTTCCTGTGGACTCCTCTGGGCAACAAGGAATCATCTGGGACGTGATGGGGAGAAACCCATTGTGGTCCCTGGGCAGTGCAGAGGCTGGCCTGTAAACTGAGGTGCTGGCAATGCAGTGAAAAACTGCTCCCTCATTAGTGTCCGCAGTGATGGGAGGAGATGTGTGTGCACCCTGGCATGGCCAGGAGCCCCTGTTCTTTGCCAGGCCAGCACCAAAGCTGCTGCCAGCTCTGGAACAGCCCCTTTTGGGAACCCCAAAGGGAACCATTCCCCAGGGTCCAGCCCAGGCCCACCTAGTCCCCCTCTGGGCCTGGCACAGGGAGAGCTGCCCCTTCCCCTCTTACCTGCTGGGGCTCCATCAGTCGTTCTGGCAGTTGCTGGGTTCCAGTTCCATATCCAAGGCAGTTGGAGAGCCTCTACCCCAGCCCAACTGCTCCCTGTCCTGGCACCTGTCCCACAGCCCTTCCCCAGGGCCCTTCCCCACCGCCTGGCCACCCCGAGCACTGATGGGGGACATCGGGCACAGCTCCTGCTATGCAACTGCTGCTGGCAAGGTGGAGATGGCTCCAAGGCCAGCTCCACTGAGGGCTCTCAGGAGCTTCCAAACCAATCCCTCTTGCCCCTCCTGGGGTCCATGTGCAACCAGGCAGGGGCTGGCACTGGGCTGGACTTGTGTTTGTGCTTCAAATGATCCCAAAGACTATTTTCCTGTGGGAGCAGCAGCTGCCACTGTGCAGTTGGTTGCTGATATTGAAGGGGATGTGACCCATGTCCAAACATGTCTCTGTCATTTTGGGTCCAGTTTTCCGAGCTGCTGAACACAACTCTGCTAAAGTTAAACACAAGATTTGTGGTCAATCACTTTGAAAACCAAACTCAGAATTGATAACAGCTCTCATCTTGTCTCCATCTTTTGTTGTTAGAAATTAGAAGCTTGACTAGGCCAATATCCAAGCAGCAATCAATTAATTAATTAATGAGGTAAAGTATGAGCAAACAGTGCTGGGTACAGTGGGGAAGTTTTCCCTTCAACTGCACACCAAAAGTTGAGGTTTACAGGTATTTATAGGTGTATTCGGATGCTTTCTCAGCAGTTTCTATTCCCAATTTTTATTATTCATCAGCAGTTTCTATTCCTAATTTTTACATCCCAACTCTATACTCTATTGTGATCTAGTCTTCTCAGGATGTGACTCTATTGTAACTCTAGTCTTCTCCGAAAGGAGAAGAGAGTATCCCAGATGGTGGGGTTCGGCTCTCAGATGTGAGTCCAGTTTCTAATTTCCAAAACTATTAATCTTATGATAGTGATGTCCAGTTTCCCTTCTCAAGGTGCTTTTAGGAACTTTGAGATAAGCATACTTCCTTCCAAAGCTATAGGTTTGCAAATCCTTAATACAAAGCAATATTCTAAAATTATACTTCAAAAGGTTATTATTGCAAAAATCTGTAAGGCTTACATATAAGCAGAAAGTTCTTGTTAAAAAGCAACATTCTAAAACTTAAATTCAAATGCTCCTAAATCAACTTAAGGCTTATAAAAATTAATTGCGAATAAAGGAGAGATTCAAAGGCCTTCTTCCATGCTTTACATTCCTCAGTTATTTCTTAGAATTCTTCTTTATAACTGTCTCATGTTTGGGCTCCACACATATCACAATCACAAATACACACATTGCCTGTATTTACCTGACACAAAACACAGCTTAGTATTTCACATTGTCCAGAATTAGAGTTAAGATTTTTTTAGGTTTTCATGTGAAAGGGCTTTTCAATGTGTTCTTTCTGCAAATATTGCAGGCAAATGACTAATTTTATCTATGCCTTACCTTCAAGCCTGGGAGTACCTGACTTTAGTGAAAGTCATTTTTAAATGCACCTCAAAGCATAAATAACTCAAATAATATTTCTTCCCAGCAAGAATATAATAGGTCTTTGGTGCAATCTGCCTTAAAAAAATGGAGAATGACCATGAAAAATATCTTAAAAAATATGAATTTTTTTGTTCCTATTCTGAATGGCCAGCTGGACAAACTCTGTTGTAATTTGATGCAGAAACTCAAGTCAAATTTCTTTTGTATCTCTGAACTTGCTGGATGATTGCTTTTTTTCAGGAGCCTCATGACAGTACAGAAAAATGAGGTTTGTCTTTTTGATATAGTAGGGGTCTGTAATTATTTATTCATTTTTATTTTTCAAGACACTTAAATCTTACACTTGAGTAATACTGGCTGCAGTAAAATTAAAATAAATCCTTCATTGCAAAGGAGAAGTTACAATTTTGGCAGCTGTTTCCCTGCCCTGTTCTATGTCATTGCTCTGTGTGAAGCCTCTGCTGCTGGGGCTCCCTCTTTCACTGGTTTTGGACTTTTGATGGCATTGCTCACATGTTAGGAAGAGAGTTCATTCCAATTAAATTTATTGCCTGAGCTCTTCTAGTCCTAGTGTTCAAAGCTTGTTTTCTAATGTTGACTTTCTCAGCTTCTGTTAGTATTTGCGATTTTATAACAAAATGTTCTTGGATGGGATTTTGCAAGATTCTCAAATTAGCTTTCTGTTTGGTTCTTGGATTTCTTAATGCTGGGTTGCAACTAAATGCAGCATTTTGTGAGAGAGTCTTTCAACCTCAGCAGGGCAGGACCCCTGTGTGTAGTTCCTGGGCAGGGCAGGAGGCCAACCTGGCACTCAGCAGCACCTCCCTGCCCGAGCAGGCACCATCTGCAGAGGCCGTTGAGGATGTGGAAATCATTTGTTGTGTTTTATTGTTTATCGTGTTTCACCTCTGGAGTTGGGTGGGGGTTTGGGTTTATGGTTGTTAGTTTGTTTATTTTGTTGCTGATGGTTTTAGTTTGGGATTATTATGGGAGGGGAGGTCTTTTTGTCGTTACTATTTTTAATTAATATATTTTCTGTTTTATACTTAGCAAAACCCTTCCCTGCATGCTTGCGGCCAGATCTAGGGTGAAAGGAAGTGGAAGTTGGTGCAAAGGAACTGTAACAGTCACTACAAAATTCAATGGAGAAGTCTCATGTCACAGAAAGTGAGGCAGGGCCCAGGTGGCCACTGAGAAAAAGGGCCAGGGGCTGGAGGGAATGGGCAGAGTCGTCCGTTCCGTGTTGGGCCTCGAGGTGTTGTATTGCACAGATCTATCACTGAGTTATTATTTTTCAATGAGTAATTTATTATGTATCACATGTTTCGTTTGGTGCACCCCTCCCCCAAGTCCTGTAGCTAGGTTAGTTCAGCCCCTGACCCCTCCCATCAGTTGTTTCCCATTGACTTTGGTTCCCTTCCTCTGCCCCCATCCCCCGAGTTTAAAAATTCCCACCTCGAGGTGTTCGATCTCTTTCTTCCTCTTTTTTCTCTCCTTCCTCCCCTCTTTCCCTCTCCCTTGCTCCCAGGGAATTGTTCCACCATTAAATCTGTGGGAAGTGCTCCTGAGAAGAAAGAGTGCCTCTCGCCTTTTGCTTTTGTCCTTGTCAGATTGCTGGGGACCCTGAGCTAGCAAAATTAGTCCCCCACAGAGCAAATACGACTTCAAGGGACTGTTTTTCCATTAGGCGTGGTCTCCTTAGGATATCCTGGATCAGTATCAGCCGCACAATGCTGTTATCACGTCTTCAAAGTGGGTATGGGAGTCTTCATCTCCAGCCCTCAGTCCTCTCTAATTGGCTGTACAAGTGCTGAAGACTTGACAAAGGGGAAATCCCTCATTAGGCCTTTCTCCATTTTAATGAGCCCTGGGGTGTATTTGGTGTACTGAGTCCAGGACCCTCAGAACCTGAGAGGAGAGAGCAGCAGTCCCTCAAGAAATCCAGATCAGAAGAGAAAACCCCAAGTGTCTTGGAGCACTGAGAGTTGCCACAGAAAGCCCTTTCTGATGAAGCCTCCCCAGGGCCTTGTTAGAGCCAAGAATTAGAGGCTGTGATTGTAGGCAGGCAGAGGCACTGGGCAGGTGGCTCTGGTGCTGAGCAAACCCTTGCTTTGATGGAGCAGAATGGCCAAGACCTGAATCCTGGTCCCTGGGGTGGGAGATCCTGTCCCTCCTAGAGGCCAGGGCTCTCCTTGGAGGCAGCCTGGGCTGTGCTGGGCAGTGCCAGCAGGGAAGGACAGCAGTGTCACAGTGCCCAGCATCCCCAGGGCTGCAGCCCCAGTGCCACGAGGACAGCCTTTCTCCTCACAGATCTCCCTGGTGCAGACAACTGCCATGGCCGAGGGGACTGAGAGCTCAGGCACTTGCAGGCAGGTTCAGAGCTCTGGGGGAAGGACCCTCTGGGCAGGCAAGGATAGGGAGTCATCTTTCCTCCTCACCCTCATCCTCTCTCAAGCACCCAGCCCAGCCCTGTTCGCTCTTTCACCACTGGCCTGGGTTTGGCTTCCTTTGCCTCCTTGTGGCCTTTCTGAGCCATGGTCATTCTGTCCAGGCCAGCAGTGCCATGAAATGAATCCCTTCCTTCCATGAGCTCTGCTGGCCTGCTGCTCCTCACATTCCCATCCAAGAGATCCCACCAGGAGGCTGAGATTTTTGCCCGGAGGCTGGTGAAAGCAAGGACCAGGCTGCCCAAGTGGGTGTTGAATGCCTCATCCTTGCAAACATCCGGAGGGACATTGGAGGGGGCTTTGAGCAGCTTGCTCTGGTTGAAGATGTCCCTGGCCATGAGCTGCCTCAGATTTTTACCCTCTTGCAGGAAAATGTATTCTCCTTGATTCATCTGATATTCCTCCCAGAATTCTCCTGGAGTCTTTTGATCTCTTATTTCAGCACCTGAGTTGATAACCACAGGCCCACAATCTGCCAGGGAAGGTTCCCAATATGTTTCTTCTCCTTTGGAGTTTTCGTTCTGGAATCCACCCAAGACTCCTCCCAGGTGTGTCCCAGAGTCCTCACATCTCCCCAAGGAAGCTGAGATCCAAGAAACAGCCCCAGATTCCTCCAGGGAAGACTCCCAAGATGGTTTTGCTCATTTGGAAACATTTCTCTGTGCCAGGATGCACTGGAGACTCCTCCTGGCATCTGCCAGAGTCTTCTCTCTAGTTTGGGCACTTGCTATCTCAGGTAGCAGCCCCAGACTGCTCCAAGGCAGGTATCTGAGATGATTTTTCTCTTTTCCTGGAAACTGGATCTTCTGTGAATCTACCTGACCTTGTTCCCTGGCATTTTCCAGAGTTTTGACCTCCAGTTTCAGGACAAGAAATCCTGTCTGGCAGCCGTGGATTGTTCAAGGGAAGCTGACTTTGATCGAGTTTTGCTTTTGCAGTGATCCTGTGTCTTCCAGTATCTCCCTGGGAGTCCTCACAGACATATTTTGCAGTTTTTGACACACAGAACTGAGACCCCAGGTGGCAGCCCCAGAGGGCTCCAGGGAAACTGCCCGAGGGGATTTTGTGCCAGGAAAAAGGGAGCTGTGCAGGCCTGGAGGAGCACAGGGGCAGCCCCGCTGTGGTGACTCAGGAGCAGCTGAAAGTGGCTCCTCTTGTGCCGGGGGTGCATCTGTGAGCCCCCTTGGCCCCTTGAGGAGCAGCTGGATGTGCCCGTGGCTGCAGGCTCTGTGTCTGGGGTGCTGCTGGCCACAGAGGCCGCCTTGGCCTCCTGGTGTGGGGCGAGCCAAGGGCTGGGCAGCCCCCCTGATGCTGCCAAGCACCGGGCAGGGCTGGTTGGAGCTGTGGCACTGGCTGGACGGCCCGGCTGCAAGGGCTGGCCAGGACAGCACCTGCCCCACTGCGGCCCTTGTCCCCACCCAGGCCCCTGGGCCAGGCCACGATGGCTCCTGCTGCTGCTGCTGGAGCTCAGGGGCTGCAAGGGCATGCTGGCCTGGCCCTGTCCCCATGGAGGGACCAGGCCTGGCCCTGGCTGCTCTGAGGCTGCCACTACTGCAGTTGTGGGCAAGGAGCAGGAGCCAGAGGAGGAGGCAGCGTGGGATGGAGGTGCTGCCTTGGCACAGTGCTGTAGAGCCCCAGTGCCCTCCCAGAAGTGGCCTCTCCCTCCTGACCTGTCCCTCAGCTGGCGCCGCCCTTAGGGTGCTGGCTTTGGGCTTCCTGTTCTCCCTGAGCATCCCCTGCTGCCCGCCTGCCCAGGGTGTCCCAGGGAGCTGCTGTCTCTTGAGTCAGGGGCTCTGCTCTGCTGCGCTGGGCCCCTGAGGACCCCCCTCCTACCTTCTCCTGCAGCATGAGGATGAACCCCAACATGGAGCCCTCAAATCCCAGCAGCATCTTGTGGAGTGGGGTCTGGTGGCAGCTTTTGGGGGTCCTAAAACCCCCTCCCAGCCCCACTCCCCTGCTGATCTCTCAAACTACCCCAGAGTTCCTGGCCAGGACCCACTCAAAGCACTTCCTGCAATATAAATGGCCCTAAGAGACACCAAAACCCCTTCCCATCCACCCTAATACCCACCCAAATTCTCTCCAAGCCACAATAGCCCTGCCAGGATCTCCAAAACCCCCTCACAGACTGCCTCAAAAGCCCCACAAACCCCTTCCCACCTCCCATGGCACTGACCAGGAGAGATGGACAGGAACATTCACAGCTGGAAGAACCCTGGGCACTTCAGCAGCAATTTGGGCACTTTGGGGGCACACCCATGATGGGGAGACCCAGGCCAGGGACTGGGACAAACAACCAGAATTTTTGGAGAACAGAGAGGCTCAGATGGACACATTATGCCAACGCAACTACGACATTGTGGTCACATATGCCTACAATACCCAAATCCTCCCAAATATTCCTCTGAACCCCAAATTCACCTCCAAATCCCAGTAAAATGGCGCAGCTTTAGATCTCTTTAATTTCTTTATTTTTACCTCAGTTCTGGGTGTTTTGATGGGATAAAGATTAAAATTATTTAGGTTGGAAAGGACCTCCAAGGATCATAGAGCTTTGCTCGATGCCATCAGAAGAAACAATTGGACAGAGCAGGCAAGATTTTTTGGGATGTAAAGCTACAAAATCAGATATTCCCAATGACTTTCCAATGCTGATTAGACTACTGATGGATGTTCCTGCCCTTGTGCTCATCCAAATGCCCAGAGGGATCCAGGAGAATGTGAAGACTACCAGCCAGATGTCTTCTCAACCTAGATCATGGGAATGTGGGTCACAAGGGCTCTTCCAGTGAGGGTCCTCCAATGGGGTTGAAGTTGGAGCAGTGCACAAAGTTCTTCCTGCACTTGGGGAACTCACAGGGCTTCACTTACTGGTGCCTCCGTTGGTGTTGGGTCAAGGTAGAGCTGTCTAAGAAACTCTTCCCACACTGGAGACACTCGTGGGGCCTCTCCCCGCTGTGGATGCATTGGTGCCTTACAAGGGTGGAGTTGTGCTGAAAGCCCTTCCCACTATCAGAGCAGCAGAAGGTCCTCTCTTCTGTGTGAATCAGCTCACGTACAAGGAGATCTGAGCTGGTGAGAAATGCCTTCCCACACTCAGGACATTTATAGGGCCTCTCCCCAGTGTGGATCCTCTGATGGACAATCAGGGTGGAGCTATGGATGAAGCTTTTCCCACATTCCCCACACTCCTATGGCTTTTTCCCGGTGTGGATCCTCTGGTGGATGATCAGGTTGGAACACTGGCTGACGCCCTTCCCACATTCAGGACACTTACAGGGCTTCTCCCTTCTGTGGATCATCTGGTGGTGGATCAGGTGGAAGCTCTGCCTGAAGCTCTTCCCACATTCCAAGCACTTGTGGGGCTTCTCCCACATTCCTGCTCATGAACGACCATGTCTGAGCTCTGGCTCAATCTCCAGCTGCCTACCAGCACAGGGTGAGTCTTTCCTCCTCAGAGCACCCTGGACTGCGTTTGCAGCCCCTCCTTCTGCAGGATCTCCAGGGCTTTTCCTCCCTGTTGGATTCCTGTGCCCTGGTACAATTCAAAACAATCTCTTCCATGAGGTTCTGTGGCAAGGATTTTTCCTCCCTGGTCTCCATCCTCAGCTCATTGCCTGGGGGAGGAAGGACAAGGAGAGGATGGGATTTGCCTCTGTGCCGCAGGGAAGGGGAAGGAGATTCCCCCCAGTCCATCCCCAGCAGGACAGCGTCAACAGCAGGACTGTCCTGCAGCTGGGGGCCGTTCTGGGCTGGGAGATGGAGCAGGAGAGAGGAGGAAAGGGGCAGTGACTTCCTCCTTACCTGCCTGGGTGTTCCAGGGCATCTTCCTCTTCCTCACAGCCTCCTCTTCTATTTTGCAAAGATTTGGGAATGGGAAATCCTGGTTTGGAGAAAAACAAGCAATGAGCACGTTGAGTTTGAAGGTCCCTCTACCCAAGTCCATATCTAGAAGTCACTGGGCATCTGGAGTCAATAAAAATCTCCCAGACACCAAGATTCTGCCCTGAAAAAGCCTCCCAGGGGTTCCCCATCTCTGGTCCCTCCCCTTTGGTGTCTGAAGGTTTCTCCCTGACCCAGCTGCTGGGGGTCACACTTGCATTGGGGGTCCCCCTTCCACTTGGTCCCCATTCTTCCCAGGAATGCAAAAAGCTCCCCCACCTTTAGCTTGCCCACTTAGGGATGCTGGGGATTTTGGGGGTCCAAGGAGTCCCCTCCTACCCCTCTCCAGGCTGTTGCAAGTCCTAGGTGTTGGGCCGCTCTCCCCTCTCTGGGCTGCCCGCTTTGGGCTCCTGGGGGCACAGGGCTCTTCTCCAGGCTGCCTCTGCCAGCAGTTGCCCCTGGGACCCCCCAGTGTTCCCCACAAGGGGTATTTTCCACTCAGCTTTGGAGTTCATTATTCTCCAAACATCCCTCCCCCAAAAAAGCCCAACCCAGGGACACGCCAGGATATCTGGGCTGAGCTCCCCCTCCCCAGACACCTGCGGGATGGAAGGGAGGGGTGATGCTCCCATTGGTGGGGGGCTGTGAATTCAGGGAGGTCTCGACCTCGTTTTTCCTGCTCCTTTTCTTGATCCTACTTTGTCTCTCCCCTTCCTCCTGCTCATCCCCCTCCTTCTCCTCTCTCCCTTCTTGCTCTCATTCTCCCTCCCTCCTCTTCCACTCGTCCTCCTCCTCCTCCCCCAGGAGCAGCAACACCCTCGGTGTCCGTTCCCGAAGCCCTCGCAGCCCGCGGCAGGAGCGGGGATGGAGCCGGGACAGGTTGGGATGGGCAGCGCAGAGCTCTGAATTAAAGAAATACCGACATTGATCTAATATTAATGTCAGTCTATTAACGGACAAAGACTCTCTAATAGTTTGGCATTAGAAAGTGTATGTTTTTATTGCGGCTCGGGCAGTGTGTGGGATATCTCCCTAAAGCACTCTGCAAAGTTTCATAGGTGATTACAAAGCTTTTATGTACAAAAATGTTGAATATACAAAATACAAATGCATATTCATACTTTTGTCATTTCTCTTTTTCCGCTTCATATGCTTACTGGTAAGAAGGCTATTAAGTATGCTTAATATGGTTTGTTTCTTGAAATGAGTTGGGGGTCTTTTTATGAGGAATCAATTAAAATTATGAAGTAAACTAATTCTTCCTCACTCTGACCTTTTTACCTTTTCAGGGTATTTGTGACAAACGAATCCTTGGTAGAATTTGCAGTTTCTTACGTTCAATTTGTTCCCTATTATGGGAAAGCTGCCTATTGTCCATAAAATTGACAAGCAATGAGTTATTGGATTTGGGATCTCTTATTTGAGATCTGGCTTCTGTTGGGTAAAACTTATCTGTCTCTTTTAGCTAACATAGCATATATTCTAATTGTAATCTTAACTTTTCTAAAATCCTTAATTCCTCAAAATTTGTATCTCAGCTCTCGGCTGCTCCCACCCACTGGGGTCAGGGGGAAAAGGAGAGGCAAACTGGGAAAACTGCAGGCTGCAGCTCCCAACTGGGGCTTGGTGGGGACCCTGGGGTCCCTGGGTGGGGACTTCCAGCCCTCGGGAGATCCAGGAGGGCGCAACGCACAGAGGAGTGTGGGATCCCAGGAGTCCGAGTGACTGAGTTATACTGGGATCATACTGGGAATGAGTAGGAGTCTGCGGGGGCAATTGAGACCATGTTGGGGGCAAATGGGATATACTGAGAGTGACTGGAATCATGCTGAGGGTGACTGGGAGGAGCTGTGAGCAACTGGGATCATGCTAGGAGCAGCTGGGAGGAAGTGGGAGTGACTGGTTGCATGCTAGGGGTGATTGGAAGCAACTGTGCTCATACTGGGATGAACTGGGATTATGTTGGAGGTGAGTGGGATCATACTGGCAGTCAGTGTGACTACACTGAGGCTGACTGGGAGTGGTTGTGAGCAAATGGGATCATGCTGGAAGTAACTGGGAGTGACTGGGAATATGCTGAGGGAACTGGGGTACACTGGGAGGGACTGTAACAAAAGTGAGGGTGAAAGAGACCAACTGGAACTACGTGGGGTGCAACTGGATTATACTGGCAGTGACTGGGAGCACACTGGCATCATCTTTGGATCATATTGGGAGTGATTGGATAAAACTGGGAGTATCTGAGAGGGACTGGGAACACACCATGCACATCGTCCCCCATACTGGGCGTGACTGGGAGCAACTGGGGTATTGCAGTGTGATGTCATGATTTGCCTCAGATACCCCAGGCCCCTCCCAGATAATTCCCTGCCAGGTTTGTCAATCATTCCTCCTTTCCACTTCCTGACCTCTGGTAAGTGCTGTCTGTCAATCCTGGCATTCCAGAAGGGCGTAGAGTGGTTGGCAGAATTCAGAAGAGGCTTTCCACCCCTGGAAAGACATTGGGCCATCCAAGTCCTCTGTCCCTTAGGACTTCCCCCCCCGTACCTGGTTGGTGTCACCTGTGTTCCTTCCCTCCCCCTCTCCCCTGGTTTAAAGGGCAAACAGACCATGCAGTCGCTAGTTCTGGTGGAGCAGTTGCTGGATTCACAGGTCTTTGGGCCAGGGATAAAATATTGGATCGATACCCTCCATGAGAACGGACTCCTTTCTTCACCTTCGCCTTAAAGCCTCTCCACCAAAGGTAAACCTGAGCTCCTGCATGCCTGGACTTGTCTCCAAGTGCTCAACTGCAACATCCAGCGAGCCTGAGGTACCACTGGGATGAAAACACCACAGTGCTGCCATCTAGGCAAACAGCGAGGGCCAGCCAAGCTCAGGCAAAACAATACGGATATATTGGATTTAACTCTTATACTGGGGCACACTGGGAGTGACAGGGAGCCACTCTGGGCATGACTCATAAGAAACTGGGAGTATCCGGTCATGACTGTGGCCGTACTAGGGGTAACTGGGTGCAACTGGGATTGAAGAGACAGGAAGTCATACTGGAAGTGGTGGGAGATGACTGAGGTTATACTGGCATTGAGAGGGGAGCAACTGGGATCATATTTGGGGTGACTGGGATCATCCTGGGAGTGACTACAAGTCCTGTTGGGATCATCCTGGGAGCCACTGGGATTACAGTAGGTGTGAATGGAACCTGACTGGAGCTTACTGGGAGCTACAGGGTCCATGTTGGGAGGAAAATGTTGACACAGTGGGAGCTCCTGGGATCAACTGGGAAGTACTGGAACCATGCTGAGGGGACTGAGACCACAACTGAGGCAACTGGGATCATACTGGGAGCAAGAGGGACCACACTTTGGGCAACTGACAGAAACTGAGGGATCATGAGGAGGCATCATGCTGGAGGCACCTAGGAGTAACTGGGAAAGGCTGGGATCATTCTGAGGTGAGTGGAACCTTACTGGGCAGCTGGGGAGTTCCTAGGAATGACTTCAAGCATGTTGAGGGCAACTAGGATATGCTGGGAGAGACAGGGGGTCACAGAGATCAAACTGGAGGCACCTGGGGTCATGCTAGCATTGACAGGGAGCAACTGGGGGCCATTGGCCTCAGACTGGGAACGACTGGAACTAGACTGCAAGTCACTGGGATTATACTAGGGGTGACTGGGATCATACTGGGACTGGCTACAATCATACTGGGATTATAGTGGTGTGATTGGTCCCTGACTGGGTGTTGTAGGTTGGCATTGTTTCAATTGAGCCAATGAGAAGTTGCTACACTTTTTTGTGAAGACACATTCTTAAAACAGAAAAGCCGAGGGTAGCTCTCTTGCCTTCCAGCCTTTGGAGGAGGTGGCGGGCTCGGGCCGAGTGGGGTCCGGGCTGGCCTAGTTGGCCTGGCGTGGCCAGGCCTGGGCTGATCTGGTCTCCCTGGGCAGGCTGAGATTTTCTGTTCCTGGAGGGGCGGTGAGGAGGCTGTCAAGCCTTTCACCGGGGAGCCTGCTGGGCCCTCTACTAGGGTGCAGCTGGTCCCCCTTCCTGGCAGGGCTTACCGCTCTCTTTTCTAGCAGAGCCACTGAACTATGCTGGCCAGAGGCTCTCTTGGCACTGAGGGCAACCATGCGGCAGAGACCAGTGCTGGGGGTGGCCCTGAGACAGACAGTGGCCATGAAGCCAGCGATCACAGTAACCAGGACAGTGCCAGGCAGCCACAGCCACCTCAGCATGGCTCACAAAGAATTTCATTTGCCCAGCTACCTTGAACCAACTTTACTGCATGTAAAAGGACAAAAACATTGGCTGCAGTTTTCTTTTTTCTTAGTCTCAGCACCTCAGCAGAGCCAGGCTGACCCAGCTCATATGATGCTAGCAGAAAACCATGTGGCCAGCAAAGAGGCATGGAGAGCCACGTTCTTGATGCAGAGCTCAGATCAAATTAACCTTTTGGCATTGTAAGACTCTATAAAGGCTGTTTCAATTGATTAACTCTTGAGGTCAGTGAAGAAGTTTAATTCTAGATGAACTGATTGAAGAGAATGCTTTGAGCTTAAATTTAAATTCTTTTGTGAAGCTATGGTAAAGATATATATTTGATATATCAGACTTTGTTTATTTTCTCTGTGACTTATAGAAATGTATTGGGGGAAAGTAGCAATTTTAGTACAACTCTGAGTTGAAAAAAATAGATATTGCTGTGATTTAATGAGAAACTTAAAGAGAAATGAGAGAGATGAAAAATATAGTTGAAAAAACTTTTGTTTCCAGAGAGATGAAGAAAAAACTGTTGTACACTAAAGTAGTTCATTCTTAAAAATAATATCCCAATAGTTGATACGGTCTATGATAGCAACTGTGTAAAAGCTGCAAAACATGGGAAAGACTTTGACACTGCAAATAGGATTTTAATTCCGGGCAGCTGATTTTGTTTGTGATAAAGAAAACTTGTTTTCTTATGTAAAACTCTCCATAGAATAACAACAGAGACTTTTCTCCTTAAGTGAACTGAGAAAAAGACTATTTTAAAGGTGGTAAACTGATTAAAAGCCATGGTTTTTATCTTTGCATTGTCAGAGAAAAAGAAGTGTTCTGAAGGTTTATTCTGATTTTATTTTCTTTTTTCCTTTAGTTCTGTTAATAAAGTTTTCTTTGTATATTTTCAAGTTTGAATTGCTTTGCTTTCTTTCCTTTTAATCCTATCTCACAGCAGAAAATAAACCTGCAACATCAATTGATGTGTTGGCCAGGAAACACCAAATTAACCCGACACTGGGGGTCACTGGGAGCTACCAGGCCCATGCTGTGAACCAACTGCACGCAACTGGGAGGAACTGGGAGCAACTGGGAATCACAAAGTGCATGCTGGTTATAACTGGAATGTACTGGGAGTCACTGGGTTAAAACTGGGGGCAACTGAAGCACGCTGAGGTAACTGGGAGTGCCTGGGAGTAGCTACGAGAATATTCAGGGAACTGGGATATACTGGGAATGACTGAGACCATACTGGTGTGACTGGGACCACAGTGGGGGTGGCTGGGTTTAACTGGGATTTACAGAGCCTTCACTGGGGACAACTGGGAGTGATCCTCCCTAGCCCTCCCTCGGACTCTGTCGCATCTCCCACCCTGCGCTGCTGGGATCTGCCCGGAGTAGCGTGATGGCTCCAGCACTGGGGCTGGGGGTGCTCCTGGGGGGCAAGGGAGGAGTGAGACCCCCGGCACTGGGACCCTGAGCCGCTTTTTCTGGCACCAGGATCCCCCTGCTCCCCTTATCCTGCACAGGGACCCCCCTGAATCCCCAATTTCTGGACATCAAGACCCCCTGTTCCACTTTTCCTGGCCATCCCATGGCTCCTGGACTCCAGACTTCCCGTGTGCTTGACCCTGGTGAATTAAAGAAATATGAACATTGATCTAATATCAATGTCTATCTATTAAGACTTTCTAACAGTTTGGAGTTAGAAAGTGCATATTTATTGTGGTTGGGCAGTGTGTGGGATATCTCTCTAATGCACACTGCGAAGCTTCATAGGTGATTACAAAGCTTTTATGTACAAAAATGTTGAATATACAAAATACAAATGCATAATCACACTGTTGTCATTTCCCCTTCTTTGCTTCGTATGCTAATTGACAAGGAGGCTATTAAGCATGCTTAATATGGTTTGTTTCTTGAAATGAGTTGGGGGTCTTTTTATGAGGAATCAATTAAAATTATGAAGTAAACTAAGTCTTCCTCACTCTGACCTTTTTACCTTTTCAGGGTATTTGTGACAAACAAATCCTTGGTAGAATTTGCAGTTTCTTGTGTTCAATTTGTTTCTTATCATGGAAAAGTTGACTATTGTCCATAAAATTGACAAGCAATGAGTTACTAGATCTGGGATATCTTATGTAAGATCTGGTTTCTGTTGGGTAAAGCTTATCTGTCTTGTTTTAGCTAACACAGTAACATCTATTCTAACTGTAATCTTAACTTTTCTAAAATTCTTAATTCCTCAAAATTAACATCTCACTGGAATACCCTTGAATGCCTTGGACCCCCATTACTGCTATTCCCAGCCTCCAGTCCCACATTTCTGCAAAACCAGACACCGCCTGAACTTCCCCTTCCCCAACATCCTGGGTGTCCTCATCCTGGGACGCCCCTTTTCTGGGAAACTCTGGACTCCCCTTTCCTGGGCTCAAGGATCCCCTGGAACTTCCTTCTACCTCTCCAAGTACCTGCCACCCCCATTTCCTTGACCCCTGGCACTGAGATCCTCCTGCACCCCCATTCCTGAGAACCGAGATGCCCTTTTACCCCTTTGCCTGGCACTGTGACATCCCTTTATCCAGCACCAATGCAATCTGTTCCCAGTCACCCCACCTCTCCCAGCCCCCAGCCCCACTCTTTTCCCTGACCCTGGGACCCCTGGGCCCCCATTCCTGCCTTTGCCAGCCCCTAGCCCCTCCTTTCCTCACAGAGGAGCCCTGGCACCTCCTTTCCTGGACGCCCCATCTCACCTCTCCCAGTCCCTGCACTCCCCTTTCCATGACAGAGCAGATTTCTTAGGGTGTAAAGGTATGGTGAGGGTTGGTTAGGTTTTTCTTCCTTTTGTTCCTATTTACAGAATTTTTCCCTTAAGTTGCTAGGAAAAACTAACAACTGGGTACTTAAGAAAACAAAAGTGATCAAGCTCAGGGGAAGAGGGCATCTGGTTGCACTTCTCTTATTTGGGAGTTTCTCTCAGAGGGGCAGAGATACCCTGAGAATTAGGCTGATAAAAGACAGCGCTGGGGCAGCTGCTGGCTTTCTCTCGGCTTCAGAGGAGGACTGGTCAGAGCTGCTGCTTGGGGAAAGGAATTTACTGCTGCTGCTGTGTTGCGGAATAAGGACTTTTATACAATTAAAATTGTAAAGGGTATGTTTTATTTGCCACCTGGTGATGCACGGTGGATTTTTCACCACACGTACATACCTGTTCAAGACAGGTTTCAGGTATAAATACACATTGATCTCACAGAACCACACCTCCCTGCCTGCCACCCGATTCCCAGCCCACTCTCTGCCTCCTTGCACTTCATATTATAATTAAGTCTTTTGTGTTGCCACACCCCCGGGTAATTGTGGACAGGGTTCTTGGGGATCTTTGACAAAGTAACCTAGGTCTTTGTCAGCTGTTTGATCCCTGTCTCTGGGCAGGCACAGTGGATGTCTGGCTCCCTTTCAGCTCAGTTTCTCCTGGCCAAACCCAGGAGCCTGGTTCTTGCTGGTTTCTCAAAACACAAGTTCTGCTTTGTTGAGTTTTCACAATACCCGAGTCCTGCTTTACTGTGTTTTTCACAATATACCTAAACCACAGGTTCTGCTTGATCGAGTTTTCACAATATATCTCTTGTCTTTATGACCTTTACCTTGCACCTAATTTCCTGTGTGTCCCGCTACAAGTTGTTTCTATTTAACAAGTTACATTCCTATGTGTCGTGCTACAAGTTGTTTCCCAGCTTTTACAGAATTGCTAAATAAGCGGTATATATTTGTTTCCCCTCCACCCGCTAAAGCACATTATATGCTTCTAAAATTCTGAATTTTCATACACATACATGTTTCCCATATCACTGCTGGAGCCCAGCCCAGAGCTGCTTCTTCTGCCGTGGGGTGAGCCTCTGCTTGTGAGAGCAGCCACTGAACTGTGACCTTATTATCACCTAGCTCACTGAAGGAGGGACCCATCACCATCCGCTTGGGTGCCCAGGACTCTGCGCTCGCCTCTCCCTGCCCTGCTGGGAGCTGGGCCGACGCTGCCCCGCCCCCACTGTTTCTCTGGCACTGCTCCGAGCTTTCATTGCGCTGTAGCCCAGCACACTCTGCCTGCCGAGACAGCCTGCTGGCTCAGCTTGGTACTCCCGAGGGTCCTGCTGAGGCAGTAGGATAGGCTGCCCCAGGATTGGTGAAGCAAGGCCTCTTTTCCTCCTCTCCCCGTCGGGCCAAGCCGCCATCACCGCGTGCTGCCTGCGCCACAGCGCCCCCTGCAGCCGCGGGGGAATCACTGCACCCGCTGGGACCGCCAGCGCCCCTGCCGGCCGTGCCCGGAACTGCACCGAGGGGGAAGTGCCGACAGCCGAGAGAGGCCGGGACTGCGTCCCTGGTTCTGGTTGGTGTTAGTGCCGTAGCTGTTGTTGTTTGTTTGCCTTGTTACACATAGTAGTAAAGAACTGTTATTCCTATTCTCATATCATTGCCTGACAGCCCCTTAATTTCAAAATTACAATAATTCGGAGGGAGGAGGGCTTACATTTTCCATTCCAAGGGAGGCTCCTGCCTTAGCAGAGACCTGTCTTTCAAACCAAGACACGGTAAAAATTCACCTCTTCCCAATGAGTTTCCAATATCGTTCTGAGTCTCAATGGATGTTCCTGCCGCAGGGTTCAGTCAGGTGCCTGCAGGGATCCAGGATGATATGGAGACCACCAGCCAGGTGTCTTCCCAATGTGGATTACCAGGAATGTGGGTCATCAGGGCTCTCCCCAACAAGGGTCCTGACCAGGAATGGAGTTAGAGCAGAAGACAAAGCTCTTCCTGCACTCAGGGCATTTGCAGGGCTTCCCTTACCTGTGCCTCCACTGGTGTTGATTCAAGACTGAGCTAGTCCTGAAGCTCTTCCCACACTCAGGACACTTGTAGGGCCTCTCCCCGGTGTGGATGCGTCTGTGCCGGGTGAGGTGGGAGTTGTGCTTGAAGCCCTTCCTGCAGTCAGGGCAGCGGAAAGGCCTCTCATCCGTGTGAATCCGTTCATGTATGAGGAGAAGGGAACTGGTCTGAAAGCTCTTCCCACACTCAGGACACTCATAGGGCCTCTCCCCTGTGTGGATCTTCTGGTGGGAGGTCAGGTGGGAGCTCCGGCTGAAGCTCTGGCCACATTCCCAACACTCGTAGGGCCGTTCCCCAGTGTGGATGCGATGGTGGATGATCAGTCCAGGGCTGTCTCTGAAGCCCTTCCCACATTCAGGACACTTGTAGGGCTTCTCCCCTGTGTGGATCATCTGATGGCGGATCAGACGGGACCTCCAGCTGAAGCTCTTCCCACACTCCAAGCATTTGTGGGGCTTCTCTCCATCATTAAGCTGCTCATCAACCCCCAAGTCCAAGCTCTGGCTCAATCTCTGGCTGCTTTCCCGGCCCAGGGTCAGTCTTTCCTCCTCAGAGCATCCTGGGCTGGAGCCCCTCCTCCTGTGGGGTCTCAGGGGATTTTTGTCCCTGTTGGATTCCTTTGCTGCGGAGCCACTCAAAATGGCCTCTTCCATGAGGTTCTGCTGCAGGGATTTTTCC
Source organism: Thryothorus ludovicianus (assembly GCA_013397245.1). Lineage (NCBI taxonomy): Eukaryota > Metazoa > Chordata > Aves > Passeriformes > Certhiidae > Thryothorus > Thryothorus ludovicianus. The sequence continues at coordinate 39,001 of VZTB01018016.1, forward strand.
TCCCTGGTATCCATCCTCAGCTCATCATCTGGGGGAGAAAGGACAAGGAGAGGGTGGGATTTGCCTCTGTGCCACAGGGAAGGGGAAGGAGATCCCCTCAGTCCATCCCCAGCAGGACAGCATCAACAGCAGGACTGTCCTGCACCTGGGGGCCATACAGCTGGGAGATGGAGCAGGAGAGAGGGGGAAAGGGGCAGTGACTTCCTCCTCACCTGCCTGGGTGTCCTGGGGCATCTTTGTCTTCCTCACAGCCTCCTCCTCCATCTGGCCAAGGTTTGGGAATGGGAAATCCTGGTTTGCAGCCAAAACAAGATGTGAGCACATTGGGTTTGAAGTTCCCACTGCCCAAGTGCATGTCTAGAAGTCAGCAGCATGTGTCCATAAAAATCTGCTCTGAAAAAACTTCCCAGGAGCTCTGATTTCTCTGTTTTGGGGTTCTGTGATTCCTCCCTGTCCAGACTGCTAGAGGTCCCAGAAATCTGTAAAGTTCCCCCCTCTACTGTCTTCCAACTTAGGGACACCAGGGGCTTTGGGGATCCTGGGGTCCCTTTGCCCCTTATTCTCTGCTTTGGGGTGCAGAGGGTTCAAGGAGTCCCCCCCTGCCCCTCTCCAGGGTGTCGAGAGTCCTGCAAATCACGATGCTCCCCCCTCTCTGGGCTCCTGGGGGACACAGGGCTCTTCTCCTCCAGGCTGCCTCTGCTGGCAGCCACCACTGGGACCCCCCAATGTCCACCCCAAGGGGCAAACAGCTTTGAAGTTCTTCGTTCTCCAAACATCCTCCCCCCAAAAAAAAATCCAATCCAGGGACATCCCAGGATATCTGGGCCAAGCTCCCCATCCCCAGGTGCCTGTGGGATAGAGGGATGGGGTGATGCTTCCATGGGTGGGAGGCTGTGAATTCAGGGAGCACTTAACCTCATTTTTCCTGCTCCTTTTCTTGATCCTCCTTTGTCCCTCCTCTTCCTCCTGCTCCTCCTTCTCCATCTTTTCCTCCTCCACCCCTCCTCCTCCTCCCCCAGGAGCAGGGACACCCTCAGTGTCCATTCTCAAAGCCCTCACAGCCCGCAGCAGGAGCGGGAATGGAGCCGGGACAGGTTGGGATGGGCAGCACGGGGCTCTCGGCTGCTCCCACCTGCTGGGGTCAGGGGGAACCTGGCCCGGGGAAAAGGAGAGGCAAACTGGGAAAACTGCAGGTTGCACATCCAAACTGGGGCTTGGGGGAACCCTGAGTGGGGACTTCCACCCCTTGGGGCTCCTCTCAGGAGATTCGAGAGGGGGGAACGCACAGAGGGGTGGGGGATCCCAAGAGTGGCATCACTGGGAGGGACTGGGCTGTACTGGAATCATACTGGGAAGAGCTTGGTCCATGATGGGTGAGACTACAATCACACTGAGGGAGACCAGAATCATACTGGGATCATACTGGGAGTGAGTAGGAAACTGTGGGGGGCAATTGAGACCATATTGTGGGCAAATGGGATATACTGGGAGTGACTGAGATCATGCTGAGGGTGACCAGGAGCAGTTGTCAGCAACTGGGATCACACTAGGAGGAAATGGGAGTGACTGGATACATGCCGAGGGTGATGGCAAGCAATTGTGCTCATACTGGGATGAACAGCGCCCACGCTGGGGGAGACTGGCATCATACTGGATCATATGGCAGCAACTGGGACTGCACTGGCAGTGGTTGTGAGCAACTGGGAACAGCCACAGCAATTGAGGACAACTAGGAGTGACTGGGAACATACTGGGAGCAACTGGGATACACTGGGAGAGACTGAAATCATAGCTGAGCACAAATGGGAGCAGCTGGAAACACACTGGATGATAATGGGAGCAGCTGTGCTCATGCTGGGGTCATACTAGGATCCTACTGGAAGTGACTGGGATCATACAGGGAATGACTGGAATAGTACTGGGAGGATGTGAGAATGACAGGCATCCCACTGGAATCAGACTGGGAGTGACTGGAAAGGTGCTGTCCATGACCGGAACCATACTGGAAGTGACTGGGAGCAACTGGGCCCACACTGGGAGAGACAGGGCAACTGGGAGTAACTGGGCAAGGCTGGGATCATTCTGAGGTAACTAGAACCTTACTGAGGCAACTGGGATATACTGGGAGTGTCCGTAACCACACTGGGATGACTGGAACCACGATAGAGGCAACTGAGAGTGAATGGAACCATGCTGAGAGGGACTGAGGCTATACTAGGGGAAATGGAATCATACTTGGGATCACAGCAGGAGCAGCTGGGCCCATGCCAGAAGATACTGGGACCACAGTGAGGGCGACTGGAATCATACTGGATTGACTGGAAGTGGTTGTGAGGAAATGGAATCATGCTGAAAGCCACTAGGAGAAAGTGGAAGTGACTGGGAACATGCTGGGGGTGACTGGGATATACTGGGAGAGACAGGGAGTTACAGGGACCATACTGGAGGCTCTTGGGGTCATGCTGGCATTGACAGGGAGCAACTGGGGGCCACTGGCCTCATACTGGGAGTGACTGGGAATGACTGGAACTAGACTGCAAGTGACTGGAATCATACTAGGACTGGCTACAATCATACTGGGATTATAGTGGTGTGACTAGACCCTGACTGGGAGCTACCAGGCCTATGCTGGGAGCCAACTGCACACACACTGGGAGGAACTGGGAGCAATTGGGAATCACAGGGTGCTGGTTATAATTGGGATGTACTGAGAGTGACTGGCATAAAACTGGAGGCAACTGAAGCATGCTGAGGTATCTAGAAGTGCCTGGGAGTGATTACAAGAACGTTCAGGGCAACTGGGATATACTGGGAGTGCCTGAGACCATACCACACTGGGAACCACTGGGAATGTGCTGGGGGCAACTGGGACCACACTGGGGGCAAGTATGAGTGACTTGGGCCCTGCTGGGAGAGACTGGCATAATACTGGGAGTTATACCAGAGGGAGCTGGGAGAACTGGGAACACACTAGACAAAAGCTGGAGGAACTGGGAGCAACCGGGACTGTGCTGAGGGCAAATTGCATTATAATAGGGAATGACTGGGAGGAACTGGACTCATACTGGGAGCAGCCATTTCTGGGACTCGGGACCCCCAAGCCCCTTTCCCGCCCATCCCGCTCCTCCAGCCCCAGCNCACCGCGGGGGGACCCGCATCCCCCCGGCCCCGCCGGGGCTCTGCCCACACCGACACCGCCACCCCCCAAAAACACCTCCCGCACACCCCCCGATGTGGCCCCGACGGGCACCTGCGGCCCGGCTCTGGAGCCCTGCAAGCTCCAAACATCCCCCCCGACAAACCCCAAACCCACGCACCCCCCGGGCTCTTTGCGCCCAGCTCCCCCTGCCCGGGCACCTGCGGGATGGGGGGCGATGGTCCCGGACGGGCTGCGAGTTCAGGGAGCGCTAGAGCCGCGCAGTTTCTGCTCTCCTCTTCTGCTTCTGCTGCTGCTTCCCGCTGCCGCTCCGCCTCTTCCTCCATCCCTGCTCCTCCTCCTCCTTCCCCTCCCCGATCCCAGCTGCCCCTTCTCCATCCCTCCTCCTCCTCCTGCCCCGTTCCCGAAGCAGGAACGGGAATGGAGCCGGGACAGGTCGGGATGGGCAGCGCGGGGCTCTCGGCTGCTCCCACC
>VZTB01018016.1:43141-146452 GCA_013397245.1 Thryothorus ludovicianus
ACCATGCTGAGAGGGACTGAGGCTATACTAGGGGAAATGGAATCATACTTGGGATCACAGCAGGAGCAGCTGGGCCCATGCCAGAAGATACTGGGACCACAGTGAGGGCGACTGGAATCATACTGGATTGACTGGAAGTGGTTGTGAGGAAATGGAATCATGCTGAAAGCCACTAGGAGAAAGTGGAAGTGACTGGGAACATGCTGGGGGTGACTGGGATATACTGGGAGAGACAGGGAGTTACAGGGACCATACTGGAGGCTCTTGGGGTCATGCTGGCATTGACAGGGAGCAACTGGGGGCCACTGGCCTCATACTGGGAGTGACTGGGAATGACTGGAACTAGACTGCAAGTGACTGGAATCATACTAGGACTGGCTACAATCATACTGGGATTATAGTGGTGTGACTAGACCCTGACTGGGAGCTACCAGGCCTATGCTGGGAGCCAACTGCACACACACTGGGAGGAACTGGGAGCAATTGGGAATCACAGGGTGCTGGTTATAATTGGGATGTACTGAGAGTGACTGGCATAAAACTGGAGGCAACTGAAGCATGCTGAGGTATCTAGAAGTGCCTGGGAGTGATTACAAGAACGTTCAGGGCAACTGGGATATACTGGGAGTGCCTGAGACCATACCACACTGGGAACCACTGGGAATGTGCTGGGGGCAACTGGGACCACACTGGGGGCAAGTATGAGTGACTTGGGCCCTGCTGGGAGAGACTGGCATAATACTGGGAGTTATACCAGAGGGAGCTGGGAGAACTGGGAACACACTAGACAAAAGCTGGAGGAACTGGGAGCAACCGGGACTGTGCTGAGGGCAAATTGCATTATAATAGGGAATGACTGGGAGGAACTGGACTCATACTGGGAGCAGCCATTTCTGGGACTCGGGACCCCCAAGCCCCTTTCCCGCCCATCCCGCTCCTCCAGCCCCAGCCCCCTCGCCAGGGTCCCGGCAATCCCAGGGGTCCCCCCTCTCGGGCTCTGGGGGGGTCTCCTCTCTCCGGGGTCTCGCCCGGGGAATCCGCGGCTCTGCCGGAGGTCCCCAAACCCGTCTCCCGCCCGTCCCGCGCATTCTCCATGAGGCCCCGGCGGAGCTCGGAGGGTCCGGCCCAGGAAGCCTAACCCCCACCGCGGGGGGATCCGCATCCCCCCAGGCCTCCGACGGGGCTCTGCCGACACCGACACCGGAACCCCTCAAAAACCCCTCCCGGGGACCCCCCCGACGTCTCACAGAGGCAGCTGCGACCCGGTTTGGGAGCCCTGCAAGATCCGAACATCCCCCCCCAAAACCCCAAACCGAGGGACCCTCGAGGACATCTGGGAGTCCGAGCTCCCCCTGCCCGGGCACCTGCGGGATGGGGGGCGATGGTCCCGGACGGGCTGCGAGTTCAGGGAGCGCTAGAGCCGCGCAGTTTCTGCTCTCCTCTTCTGCTTCTGCTGCTGCTTCCCGCTGCCGCTCCGCCTCTTCCTCCATCCCTGCTCCTCCTCCTCCTTCCCCTCCCCGATCCCAGCTGCCCCTTCTCCATCCCTCCTCCTCCTCCTGCCCCGTTCCCGAAGCAGGAACGGGAATGGAGCCGGGACAGGTCGGGATGGGCAGCGCGGGGCTCTCGGCTGCTCCCACCNGCGGGGGCAATTGAGACCATGTTGGGGGCAAATGGGATATACTGAGAGTGACTGGAATCATGCTGAGGGTGACTGGGAGGAGCTGTGAGCAACTGGGATCATGCTAGGAGCAGCTGGGAGGAAGTGGGAGTGACTGGTTGCATGCTAGGGGTGATTGGAAGCAACTGTGCTCATACTGGGATCATGTTGGAGGTGAGTGGGATCATACTGGCAGTCAGTGTGACTACACTGAGGCTGACTGGGAGTGGTTGTGAGCAAATGGGATCATGCTGGAAGTAACTGGGAGTGACTGGGAATATGCTGAGGGAACTGGGGTACACTGGGAGGGACTGTAACAAAAGTGAGGGTGAAAGAGACCAACTGGAACTACGTGGGGTGCAACTGGATTATACTGGCAGTGACTGGGAGCACACTGGCATCATCTTTGGATCATATTGGGAGTGATTGGATAAAACTGGGAGTATCTGAGAGGGACTGGGAACACACCATGCACATCGTCCCCCATACTGGGCGTGACTGGGTGCAACTGGGATCCTACTTGAAGAGACAGGAAACCACTGGGATCATACTGGAAGTCGCGGAAAGTGAATGGGATCATACTGGACACTGCTGGGACCTTAATGGCAGAGAGGGAACGACTGGGATCATCCTGGGAGTGACTGGAATTATCCTGGGAGTGACTACTGGTCCTATGGCGATCATCTTGGGAGCCACTGGGATTACAGTAGGTGTGAATGGAACCTGACTGGAGCTTACTGGGAGCTACAGGGTCCATGTTGGGAGGAAAATGTTGACACAGTGGGAGCTCCTGGGATCAACTGGAAAGCACAAATGTCTTGAATGCCTCTCAGTGCCTCTAGAATGGAATAAAGGGGAAGCGACCAGAGGAACGAGTGGTCTCCCCATGGGAGGAATCAACTGGCTCCAGTCTGAAGCAATAAGTGAAATTAGGAGTCATCCATCCACACCTTGTTCCCAGTCAGACAAAATTCTCCACACTGCACACTCATGGGATTCCTTGAGCCTGCTGGCTGTTGTTGCCAGAGTTTCAGTTTCTGGAGGAGAGCTTGCTCTGTTCATCGTCTGGTTTATGTCCTTCTTCAGGACAGCAACCTTTTCCCATGCAATCTTCCACGCAGTGCACAAACCAGCGCTTCATGTTCTGAAAGGCCTTTAGAGATATAAGAAGCAAGTATCAGATGTCAACATTTACGTCTTCCTGCTTTGCAGTCCAAAAACTCCAGGGATTTTACAAGTGAACAAGAATAAATGCAATCTGGGAAAGGATGAAATGAGACTGAAACAAGCCAAAGGCTATTTCAGAGGCCAAGGAAAATACTATAGTGAAGATAATTCCTGCCCCTTCAGGAATATACTATAGTGAAGATAATTCCTGCCCATTCTAAACGCAGCAAACACCAGCTTTCACAAGTTATAATGATGAGTCCAAAGCCACAGGCTGGATGGATCCTTTGGTACTGTGAGCCTGAACTCCAGGATGGAATCAATGGAGGTGCAGCTGATTTGCTGGCCTACCCCTGAATGCACCCAGGAAATCCACTGAAGTGACAAAGTAAGTTTTAGCAACACCTGACTAGCCAACATGCCAGTGATGAAAATTTTCAATGCCAGAGCTCATCCCTCAGCATTCCAAACTGCTGTTCTGTATTTTCCCCTTAAGCTGCTCTGCACTGACATGATGGCGAGATGACTTCAGCTTTTTCTTTCACACGGAATCAAAAAAATTCCTTGAACTAACACTGCTCATGAAATGGCCACAGATTGCGGTTTTATCATTCCTCAGAAGTTTTTCCAAAACTAATGGGTATGGAAGGCTGAGGAAGTTACAGAGTGGCAAGACTTGGGGAAAACGAGACAGGACTAAACGTATTATTTTTGAGTAGGCTTCCTCATGAGTCCTAAGAGAAGCAGCAAGAGCAGTGGCTGAAGAAAACACAAAAATTGTTTAACCTTCCCATGAGTAAGAAGAACTGTGAGTGATCCAGTGTTTGGTGGTTCTCCACTGAGGAGTGGAAACTAAAAAGTATTTCATAAAGAAGGAGGAAAGCTAACTGTTCTTTCTGGAGAAAATTTCAGCTTGGAGGGGGTTGCAATCCAGGTGGAATCACAGTTGGCAAAGGTTGTTCCTGTGAAGGCATCTTGTGGTGAATTAATGAGCCTCAGAAATTTATGCCAATGGTCTTTGAGGAAGATTTGGTGTTCGATGACCTTTAAAGGACCCTTTCAAGCCAAACCATTGTAGGGTTTTCCCTGCTGTATGAGCCAAAATATATGCAGGTAACCAAGACAGCCAAAACCCACATCTGAAGTATTAAGAATACATTTACTCCATCACTACACTGGCAAAACAGCAGACAGAGACACTGCTAAGCTTATTCCATCATAGCAGTGGCAAAGAGTGTCTGCAATAGGCCTGTGCAGTGCTTTAAAGTAGCATCAGGCCTGGCCCAGGCACATTGCTTCATAAGGCTGTATTTTTACAACTTCTGAGCTTCTTTATCTCTCTTCCCCCCCTCTAAGTAGGCCAAAGCACATGGGGAAAATACACATATCTTTAACAACCTGTTACCTTCTTTGAGTGAACTCCCTTTCTCTCAGCTGAGAGAAAATAACCTAAAGCAAACACAAATACCTAAAATTTCCACACGGAATAATTTTAAGATCTCTCAGGGAGAAGATTGGTCTTCAAGGGAAAACAATTTTACAAACAACGTCGTCACCAAACCAATAACAACCTTTCCCTCCCAACACCTGCCCCTATAGTGAAACCCTTTAAATGTTGAATAGTAAATTAATAGCAATACCAAACCCAGTACACCCTGTACAGGTGCATCTGATTGCAATCTTTCTCTAATCTTTTTATAGTATTAGCCTTCATTTCATTAATATCACTAAAATTACTTTCAAAGGAGTACTTACTGCTTTTCTGGACTGCTGCTTTGTAAACAAACCCAGCCGAGGTACAACAGCCATCAAGAGCAGCATTCAAAAACACGTTTACATATCGTACATTTTGAAGCAGCACCTTCAGTTCTCGCTGGCGCTCCCCGGACCTGCTCCCCAGCCCTGCGCCGCCACAGGCCGAGGCGTGTCCCGGGGGTGGGGTACCGCCTCAGCGCGGACTCCAACTCCCAGCAGGCACCGGGGCGCGCTGCCCCGGAAGGGGACGGAGGCGTTTGTGCTGGGGCAGTCGCGGCGGAGCGCCGGGGACCGCGCCGGGGACCGCGCCGGCTTGGCGGGGCGGTGAGTGCGAGTGGCTGCTCATCCTCCGGGCACGGCGCGGGCAGCGCGGCGAGGCCGGAGCTGCTCAGGGGGATGTGGCGCCGCTCCCTGTAGCGGGCTGTCCCCAGGCGGAGAGCCGGCCTCAGGCGGAGCTCCTCAAGAGAGAATGTCAGGCCCGTGAAGCCGCTGGCGCGCAGCTCGATGCCCATGGGCAAGGCCGTGCCTCACCGCTTTACTCAGAGCGGCCCGAGAGGCCTTGTCGGTTGCAGTATCTGTTTGCACGTAAAAATCGGGAGTTGGCCCCTGGGTTCAAGCGGGAGGTGTTTCCCTGCCCGAGTATAAGAAAATAGCAAGAAAAGTATCATTTTGGCCATATACAAGACTCATGATATTCTAAATCCACATTGAAACAATAAATGTCCTAATTTTTAAGATTTCCTTAGAAACTCCTTCTATACAAGTGCTTCCTACCCCCACTGGATGAGTACTTTTGAAAATTTAAGTAATCCATCTTTGGTTTTGCTACTTTGGAATGATGTTGGGGCAACAGTTCACTTCTGTGAGTTATCTTAAAAAAATGGACCTAAAGCATGAGGTTTGATTCTGTAGTTTTAAGTATTCTCATTACAGACTGGTCTCGCATAACGCAGCAAAGTCATATGGAGTGTTTTGTAATTTGTCAGATGGTGATAGAAACATTAAGTAGTGCAATATATAAGAAAGTTAAAGTTTCTTGAACTCCAGTAACTATAAAATTCTTACTTATACCTATCTGGAAGTTCTTATAGGCTGATTCTAGAGATACGGAAAATTATCCTATCTTTGTGTGTGAAGTTCTTTTTTCTTATTTTTGATGAACAAAAGTGCTGAAGTGACTGTATGGTAACTTTTCTTGGAAATAAAATCTGATTTAAATTTTTAAGGGTCAGCATAGCATCTCGATCTGTCTGGGTATCAATTGTTATTTTATTCTAAATTTTAGTGATAAAAACCAAAAGATTGAAAGCAAGACTGACTTGTTGGAAACTGAACTTCCATTAATCCTTTTTGTTCCTTTAGGACAAAGCTATATGGAGACTAGTTTATGTGATAGAGGCCTTTGCTGGTAAAGGAAAGGCATCACTTAGGTTAGTCTTTTTAACATAACTGTAATTTGTCAGTGGATTCCTAGATATTTTTGGATTCACTAATGATTTATATGTGACAATATGGGGGGGGGAAAGGCTGTCCTGAGGAGTTCATGTGCCTCCTTTTCATGCTGTTTCAGCATTCCTTAATTCTCTGGCTAACATTTTATTTTCTGCATTGGAAGACAAGGAAGAAACAGGACTATCTTCATATATTGCATTTATTAATACTTTAATTAATACTTTCCTAATCCCACTTTGTCATGAAGCTGAACTTTCTGTTGTCTCAAAAAAGAAATGTGTTTGGATTTATGAGTATCATTTATAGGAGTGTCTCTATTTTAAAAAGTAGATACTCTTAGAACAGTGATTGAAAGAAGACTTAAGAGACTGGCAGGTAACACTGAAATGACTCCATAAACCCCAGCATCTCTTTTCAGAGTCCCATTCACAATGTGGGAAATGGCCTTACTCATCTATCAGTTGATACCTTAAGCTTTGACCTGACTTAAAATGAACAAAAAAAAACCCCAAACCAAAAAATCCCAAAAACACATCAACAAAAAAACCCACACCCCCAAAACCACCGAAACAAAACAAAACAAAAAAAAACCCCAAACCCAAACAAACAAAAAAACTGCCAAAAAACCCAAAACAAAACAACAAATAGAAGAGACCCCCTCAGGTCTTTCTCCCACATCCACCATCCACTTGGAAATAGCCCACTTTGGGCCTTAGCCTAAAGATTGCTGAAGATAATAGAACTAGAACTTTAAAAGCTAATATATTCTGCATAACCAAATAAGCCGTATTTTGTGCATGAATTAAAAATGGCATGATGTTAAACTTTTGAAGGTTTTGATTGTCCTCTGAGGAATTAAGTCGAGATAGAAGCATTTACAGTACTGCATGAGTCTGTTATTCCAGTGAATCTGTCATTACTTTTGCCATCATTTTATATGATGTTTTGTAGTTCATTCATCACAGTTTAAATTGCAGATGGAGAAGCATTTGAATTTTGTTATTCCTAGGTAAGCCATGCCTGTTTCAGCTGATGAAACTGTGGGGAACCTAGCTGTGAGAGATACAGTCCTAACTCCAACTGGAATTGAAGGTTTACAAGGTTTGTATCAGATACTATTTGTTGCAATTACAGACTTAGATCAGTGGCTTTCTTAGCTTCTTTCTAAAAATGTTTCACAAAATGAAGTTCAAATTCTGGGTTAAATTTTGAAAGGTACTGTGATTCATTCTGTGTTCAAGTAGGCTGTTATAAGGGAGAAGTTGCTGTGAAATGCTGAAAAACAGAAGACTCATTGAGCTATAACGTTCATCGTTCCAGAAGGAAAGAGAATGCTTTTTTGCTGAATTGAGGTTGAGGTCAGATCCATTTAACAAAATGGGAACCCAAAGTACTATGCAATTCTTACATGTTACTCAGCTGCTATTTGAATGGAACTGCTGGACTTAGTCTTGTGTTTGAGTTTGTTTTCACAACTGTGAGTTATTTCTTTCAAACTTCAAGAGAGTATGTTCACTTAGAAGCAAATTAGACAGCATCTCAATGGTAATGCTTATCCTGTTTTTTAATTAGTATGTTTGACAATTCCTGGTTGCTTGCTAAGTGTTATCTTTCCATTGCCTGGTAGGTAATCAGTTTGCGTTTTTTTGAACTATATTTTTTTTTTCAGTCTCTAAGAGGAACAAAAAAGGAAGTGATTACCCACCAATAAGTCTGAGGAAATTAATCAATAGACTGAAAGAAGTACAAAATATCATATTACTTGAACATTTTCATTAATTTTTTTTTCAGAATTTCAGTGTGAATTAGACTTTGAATTATATTTTGTTGAATGTATGAAGATAATTTAAAATTGCCTTGTTTTGAATAGAATCATCATCTACACAGAATGTAAAAGCCCAACAAGTCATATCACGAATCAGTCGAGAGGATCTGGAAGACAGATTTCTTCGTCTACGTGATGACCACATCCTACTAAAACAGCATGCAAATAAGCAAGAAGAGAAAATTAAAAGGTATGGGGTTTAATATTTTTAATTCACAGTACCTTTTTGTCCCTTTAAAGCATCATCAACAAATTAATAATCATGCTGATTTCTCTCTGAACACTTTTTAATGCACTAGCAAAAGTCACCCACTGGACATGATTTTTGTATTGATTTCTGTTTGTCTCTGAGTATGTGTGATATTTTTTGCAGTGCCCCCTATTAGATCTCCCTGTACAGAGATACACTGCTGTCTGCTATATCAGAGATGATACCTTAGATTCCCAGCTGTGCTGGAGGAGTGTCCTGGAAATTGGAGAGCAGGCTGTAGAAGCCTAATGGTTCATCAGGTGTTTAATTCTAGAATCAAAATGGTGTATACAGTGAGATTCTGCCCCTTTTTTGGTCCCAGTCTGTCTTTCAAGAAGTTGAATAACATTCAGCTTTTTTTTGGTGAATTAGCAATAAAATGTCTTTATAAGCATCACTCCTTTATTCAGTGTAATAGATAACTTCAGTGAAGAAATCGCAATAGCATAGGGAGCACAGTACTCAGTTTACCACAAATATACAAGCAACTTTAGGCAGATTATTAAACTCAGTATGCTAAGATTTTTGTGCTAATCTTTGCCAGGACTTAGTGTGGCAGCAAACCAATCTGGACTGTGAAGGGCTGTTTGTAGTATTACGATACTGCAGGAGGGAGGGCTGAATGCTGTGACTGTCTTCATATTGTGCTAATTGTTAACAAAGTCTTTCTGCATCTATGCAAGTATCTGGTGAAAAGCTAATGAATTCATCAAAAGGTGGTTGAAAATATTGCCTATTTCATACTTTAAAGTCCAAAACATTATTTTCTTATGACTGAGTATGAAATGAGCCACGGTCCAGTTGACCAGCATTACATAATTTCCGTCTTTTCTGTCAGGCTGTTGTCAAACACAAGATTGTAGATTAAATGAATTGTTTTGTTATTTCAAATGACAGTTTCTGTATTTCTGTGCACAGAAAATACCACTTATCATCCACTTACACCAGGTGGGTGTGCCCATAGTCCACTTAGGTAAAATTACACACACTGTAAATGTGTCCTTCCGTTACTAACCTTAAATGATAAGCCTTAGGAAACTGTTATTTGTTAGTGCTATAAAGCAGATAGCTGCTCAGTGATTACGGTTATCTTCAAGGAGTTAGTCATAGACAACAATAGTTATATCAAAACTTGAAATTTATTATCAAGATTCTATTATGAAGTCTTCACAGTGATTATGTTCCTTTCAACAGAATACTTTTTATGCTGACTTTTCACATATTTTTCTTTTTTTGGATTGTTTTCCCCAGAATGACCACCAAGTTAACTCGACTTGTTAATGATAAAAGGAAATGTTGTGACCAGGTTGGCTGTGGACCTAAGCGGCTGGGTCAGTTTCTGGAGCTGGAAGAAATGATTGAGCATTTGCGAGAAAGAGTTCGTGAGCTTGAGAAACAAAATGAGAGCCTCCACAACAAACTCATTTCAACTAAACAGCAGCTCCAGATTCAAGGCCATAGGCCTTGTCTATACAGCTCTGTTCAATCTCGTGTGACCACTGGTCTCAAAAAAGAGAGTGAGGCTGCTGGCATGCCAGAGCACACCAAGAAGGGTATAATTCATTTTTATTATAAATAACAAACTCTTTGGTTGCTCTTGAAACCATGAGTCTGAATTTCAAAACATTTTTAGTGCAGATCAGGAAATATGCAGAGCAATTATTGAAAAATAAAATGCCTGGAAAAAATAAGAATGATTTAGCTGTCTCTAAGGTATTAAGAGACAAGAAAGCCATACAAATAATAATTATAGCTTCCTGTATCTACTTTTTGTTTGACTGATTTAAAAATACCATGGAAAGCTCATCCAAAAGTCTTAATCAGGTATGAATGTTCTGTAAATGCTTGCTTTCTTTATTGAGTGCAATCATCTAAGAAATACCTTGATTTGAACAAAAGTAAACAAAAAATATTTTGTTTGTTCTAGGCATATATATACACACACATATGCATGCCTACACACACACACACACACATATATATATAGAGGGGTCTCTGTGTGTGTATGTGTGTATTCAAAATAGGTCAAGTTAATGCAGCAAAGTAGGTAAGTTTTTTTTCAGGCATTTTGGGAAACTGCTGGCATCATTGTACCTTGAAACTAAATGATGCAGTTCTGGGGACTGAGGGATGACTGCATTAATACTGTCTTTTAAATGAAATGTGTTTGGTCCCATCTCAAAACTTGGTTAATTTCTTCTTGCTAAGAGTAGGAGAAAAATGTGGAAAAGTCATTGCATTTGCTCCTAAAGTAAAAATTCTTTCTTAATTAATTTCTCACTTCTCTTCTTCACCATGGGTTTAAGATGCTTCTTAGCAATACAAGGAAATTATCTGCACTGCTAGTAAAATATGGTCCTAGGAGTTGCATGTCTGTGTGAATGACACCTGGGATTTTGCAAAGAAAATGCTGAGTAAAAGTGCTTACACGTCTGTGTTCCTGTCTAATAATACTGATATTTCTCTTCATTAAGGATACGATTTCTGTTTTCTGCCTTTGAAAGTTAGATCTTCTAAAAAACTTTCAGGACATGTTTTTAACAGTTCATTTTAACACTGTTCTGTGTTGTCCATCCTTCAGATTTTACAGCAGCTTATGTTGTCCATACTATGATTATTTCTTTCCATGTGATTTTGATGTAAATACACTTTTTATGACATCTGTATAGATGTTGCAGTTGTTTGTACTGTATAAAGATAGTTGGTTTGTTAAAAACTTTTTCATTCAACAAGTCAGAAATTTATCTTTTTTTTTTGGTTTTCAGGAATGAGATTTCAGAGTTTAGAAGTGAGATCATCTAACCTTGTGCTCCCCAAATATGGACAGAGTCTGCTCGAGGATTCAAGGGCTGAAATCAGAAATTTGTATGATTTTAGTATTACTTTTTTATCATTATGATTCTTAGAACTTACAGTTTTCTTGAAGAAAAAAAGTGTATCTTTTAAGAAGTTTTTACTTCAGAAAATAAAATCGTTGGTTCTGACAACAATAGCACTGGTAACAATGCAGAAATATTTTATGATAAGGAAAACAGGGAATCAGGAATTTAGATTTCAAAATGTAGGTACATAAGAATTTGATTGCAAGTTAAAACTGGTCTCCAGTGGTGAGGCTCTCTTTGCTAGGATGCAGTGCCTGCCTTGTTTATTCAAAGCTGTCAAAAGAGGAAAGAATCTTAGCTGCAAAATTTTTACCAACATAAGTCCTAAAATGTGTACCAACATGCAAATGGTGACTTCATAAGTGAATGAAGTGGTGACATCAGTGAATGTGTTTCACTGGTGCATTTAAGTTTCATTTGTAGAGGCAGACAGATTTTATGTATATGTGCAAAAAGCACGATATTGGTATTATGTAAAATTATTCTGATTCACTTTTGCATTTTGAAGTGTGGTTTCTAGTCCCAGCTCCACATTTTAACTGAAGTTGAAGCCTGCGAAGCCCTTAGAACATCCCTGATATAGAGATTTCATGAGAATAGGGAGGTGTTATGTGGAAAAGGTAGTTAATATCTCATATAAAGATTAGTGTATTTTTCTTCTCTGAATTGTGTGTTTAGAACCTGGATTTTCTAAAAGCTGTTTGTTTATTTTCGTAATGATTTACTTATATCAGATTATCTATTACGTTCTCTGTAAATGTTAAATTTCCAACTAATGGGTAACCTAAGTTTAGAAATATATGGATTAATGTGCAGTCATTTATTTTGTGCTTGAAATTTTATAAACACAAAGGCTAACTGGGATCATAGGAAACAATTGTACAGAAATATTCTTATCAATTCCTTTTTAAATTGCATTTACTGGATAAATTCCACTGTTTAAAACATATCTTTTGATCTTATTTTCTTTTTTGATTTTTTGGGGGTTTAAATTTTTTCCCATCTCAGAATAAAAGCTTAAAAATTGCCTTCAGTGCTCCATCTGTTGAAGATCTAATCTTGTGATAGCTAGTAATGGTGTTTTGCTATTGAGAAACCGTTGATGCTAGTGGATTAGGAGGATATTCTAATATAGAGTATTAGAAACTGTGAACAGTGTTTTAGTGAGGTTCTGCTAAACATTATTCAGTGCACAGAAATTTTTGAGAGTTTGTGTTGTGCTTTCATAGCAGTTTAAACTCATAAGCATCTCTTGTGATGTATGTTAATAAGAAATACAGATATTGCTGAACGCTTAAAAGTTTGGCTTACTTGAGTACGCTTTTTTTTTCCTTTGAAAAAATACATAGCTGGTTTTGGAATGTAGGATATTTGTACTTGTAGGGAGACTGTCATTGAGTCCCAAAGGAAACAGATTGAGGAATTAGACCGTGCCAGAGACATTCTTGGAAGTCAACTACAAAGGAAAGAAAAGGAAATTGAAGAATCTGCCCTACGGCTGAAAGAGCAGGGTACAGCAAGCCAAAGGTATTAAGAAAAATTAAAATCTCCATCGTCTAAGTGTTAGAAGAGCTATGTCATTGTGTTTGTAGTTGCTACTTCTGTAAAGAAATATAGGCCTTATTAATTTTTGTCCAGTTGGTGAAACCAAGTAATAAAATGTTTTGCCAAATAGCATGGATAATTCTAAGCAAAGAGATAGTTACAATAATATGTTATGATGTTTTTTCATAAATAATCAAAAAAGTTCATCATTACCACTTTAGAGAATTCTTTTCTAGGTGATAGAGGTTCAATTGCAGTTCAGGTCATAAACTTTTAATCACCTATTTTTCCTTCACTTTAATTCTGATACAGCCGGAAAGCTGGGTGAGCTGTGGTGATACATACCCCAGGGCCTATATCCTTCCCAGAGAGAAGCATCTCCCAAGAGAACACCTTCTAGGAGCAGAGCCGTGCTTCCTTGGCTGTGTGGGGAATTCCAGCAAGTGATGTCAGCTCAGAGTAGTGATTTCAGCTCTTGTGATTTTCAGCTCCATGCTGGAATCCCCAGGCCAACACAGGAATGAGAGAAAGAGGAGCCTGTGTGGCAGTTCCCCAGAGCTGGCTTTATTGTCAGTGTGTCTGCGAAGGGAGCCAGGGACAGAAAACTCCTGGGGTCAGAGGCTGAGGCTGGGGTTTTATGGGGACAGACAGGGGGTGGGTACAGGCTATCTGCATAGGGAAGCAAGGCTTGCTGGGGTTTTGTATCACCACATCAATGTAAGCATGAGGTCTATTGCTGATCTTAGGTTCTTGAGTTGCAGAAAGTGTTGAGATAAATGGAAGTCTCTAACACTGTTTTAGTATTAAAGAGCAACATCACTTTATTCACATACTCAGCTTTTTTCTAGATGTCTAAGCTTTGTAGCCCCTTTACTGCATGCACAATGGCTGCTGCATGCCATTGTGACTATTTATCAAGCATGTCTTAAGTAGACAAATATTGAAAGAGAAATTGCCTTTTCAGATATTGAAAATTTATTCTGATTTTATCAAAACTTATATTAATAAAAATCCCAGTTAGTTTCTCCTCTCATACTTTTTAAAATATTGAATTATTTTAACTGTCCTTTCTAATAAACAGTACAGGCACAATTTGATCTTAAAATTCTAAGAATATCTGCATAGATATTAAATTATTTTCATGTAATTAAGACACATCTGCAGCTTGTTTGAATACCAGACTTAAGATGTTATAGTCTAAATTGCTAACTCACATTTTCTTTACAGTATTTGATAGGTGGAAACTTCACAAAATTATATTCTACTGGCTCTGAATACTTTAGCTGGTGGGAGAGGGAAAAGAATCTCTTTAGGCATAGAATCATGTTCTTTTTCTGTAATTTAGTTTTATACAATAAACAAAGATGTATATGTATTGATTGAAGTTGCTGTGTCATCAAATAGTAGAATGTTCATTTACCTAAACTCTCTAGTGTGAATTAAAGAAAAACAAATTAATTTGGGTGTTATACTTTAAGGAAGATGTAGTGTATGTGTTTATGATGCATTTCTTTTTCATTTTGAAGGCTAAACATTCAGGACAATGTGGAAATGATCAAGGTCCGTAAACAGCTAGCTGAGAAAAGCAATGCTCTTTCAGCAATGGAAGGAAAATTTCTCCAACTTGAAGAGGTAATAGCAATTTGATCAGTAACATTCCTGTACTCTTATCACAAAAGCATGCTAAACAGAAGAAAAATTACACACAGTTCTTGATTCTAAGTCAATACTGAGTACATTAAAATAAACCACATCCTACATTCCACTCAAACTACTTCAGATGGAGTAGAGATTTTTAGTCTTAATCTTTCTTCTTTTCAGCAAAGTCTGGCAGGTCTTAGTGATTTCATCTGCAAAGTCATACCAAGGACATTATGAAGAATGAACTGAGTTGTCTGGCTATGGAAAGAGATCCCTGATCATTTCAAGAGAGGAGTATGACTTAGATGTACTGATTTACCAAAAAGGGGTACCAAGCCTGCTCCACTTTATTGCTCATTGCTGAAATTTTGGCAGTTTGGCTCTTCTGATGTTAGGATTTAACCTCTTTTCATGTGTTCATAGAAATTGTTTTAGAGGGTGTTCTGGTTTGAGAAGCAAAACCAGTGAGACACCCCAGGTCAGAAATACAATTTATTAGAAAAAGGGAAAATAAAACAAAAATTAACAAAATACATGCAATAAGGAAAAAGAAAACGACTGACAGAGCCAGAATACACCCTGACACCCTGTTGGCAGCAGCCTACTTGCAATGGTGGCTGCAGCCCTCCTGTAGTAGCAGTTGTGGCCCTGTGGAAACAGTGGTCCTGGAGAAAAGGTGCAGCCTCCACTGAAGGTGCAGTGGTGATGGATGGGCCTGTTCTTCCTCTGGAAGTCCAGTGGAAAAGGCTGCCTTGGTGCTCCAAGTCTCAGGTTTTTATCCAGGCAGAGGAGCTTGATTCCCCCCACGGCTGGAGCATTTCCCAATGGGATGATGGAAGTTTATCAGTGGACTCAATGGCCCATGAGCAGAAGACCCATCCCTGGAGGGAGGATGGGCCGTGGAGGAGATAAGGAAACTGCTCTTGATGGTTTCTTATCAGCTGGCTTATCAACAGAAGATCACATCACTACCCCCCATCCCAGTTCCAATGGATGGTAATAGAATAACACACTCCTGATTATATTTTACATTGCAACCCATGACAGAAGGCTACTTTAAGTAATATTTTTTTCTTATAAAAAGAGCAATTTTATAAAAATATCTCCAGAACATGCAATTCCATGGTAGATTATCCATAGGTTTTAATTATACAAGTTTCTTCTGCTTTTTCCTGTATGTATTTGGAGAACTGCATGTGCATACAGAGGTAGTACAATAAAGCCTTGGAAATGGGAGAGTTCCTGTAAGTAGGAATTCTAACTGCAGTAGAGCTTTATAAAGTATACAGCCTTATGAAGTGGAAGCACTGAGTATAAACTCTTATAAACTCTTACTTCTGTGTCCTCATTGGTAGCATGCTAAATAAGACTTGTGCCATTAGATTTTTGTTTGATTCCTTTTTATGTCCCTGGTTTTCTGTTTCTACATTTTGTTTTGCTCTTTCTCCCTCCCCTCTTCAGTGTAATTTCTGCATCTTCTCTGCCAAACTGAGAAAAGGTTTAACATGGCTTTTTGTCTTCTTTTCCTTCAAGAAATCTAAAATTCAAGATAGTGAGTTTAGTTCTAGAATTTAAGTTCTCTCTATTTATGAGAGAACTACTATAAATAACTACTTATAAAAATAGCTATAAAAATAACTCAATTTCTTTTTCTTAGAATGATTGCTAATAATGTTTATTCTCTGTGATTTTTATCTTCGTGAGAAATGAGATACAAAAGGCTGAAGATCAAATTGGTGACTGATTTTTCATGGGTTCTTTGTTCATTTCCAGTCTGTTCAGACTGCATGTGAACGTAAACAATTTTTACAGGATTAACACTTAGCTTCTCCATTTAACTACTTTGTAGAAATACTGTATGGAAAAAATGAAGCTAACTCCTTTCTGTCTAAAAACATTAAATATTAACTATATTCATGTATATATTTGGTGTAAATTATCATCCAGTCATTTTATGAAACAGGAGATTGGGCTTTCAACTATTTTATCTCAAATCATAATTAGAATACGATTTACATTTGAATTTTTAATGAATGAGACATAGTTACGGGATTGTGAAATGTAAACAGTGCAATATTAACTAATATTCTGGAAATAGGGGCTCTATCACCATCCTACATTTAATTTTAAAATTGGTTAAATGTGCTTTACTGTAATCGATCAAAGTAAATGAAAATATAGAGGAAATCCCTATAGAGAATAAGTCTCTTATTAAAGTTCTTCTGGCTGGAAAATAGAGCTGAATGCATAAGGATTTGCTGAGTGCAAAAGAATTATATATCTAAAATTGTGTGTATATGTATGTATATCTATAAGCATAAAGATTTATATGTATGTATACATGTATATATATATAAGGTTAAGAGAGCTATGGCAAGCTCTATGATTAGCATAAATGTGGACAACATCGATTTCTGCTTGCTGCTGCAGTGATTTTTGGTTAGCATGTCCAGCCACTGTAACCACTGCAAAATCTTTTAATTGTTTTGCAGTTTTATTTCTTTGTCATTTTCATAATGAGTAAGCTGAAGGTTTAATGTTCATGCGGGGCAACCAGGTCACCTTACTGCTGGCTGTGGGAAGTGAGAGTTACTTAAAGTTACTTGTTCAAGAATGTGTCCTGCTGATCACATTGAGAATATCTACTCAATAGTGCCTTGAGAGCCCCCGTTGAAATATATGCTGTGGGAACATTATAGTAGATCTGATTTTGATATTCCTTCCTTTCTTTTCACAGAACCTAAAGAGCTTGAAGGCCAACCATGATGCTTTATTAGCAAAAGGTGATGAGCTGAATGTTCAGCTTAAAGAGGAGCGGTTAAAATGCTTCCATCTTCAAAAGGAATTACAGTCAGTAACTATTTCAAACAGAAGGACAGAAGAGGTGAGATTGTGTTCAAGAGATCTTGAATCTGCTTGAGGTACATATAGATAAGGGAAGAGTTAATGATGGGATGTCTTTTAATTTTGGAAGTGTCAATAGATGTTTCAAACACATTTAGAAGACTAATCTAGTGATATATATACTAGTGATAAATACACTTTTATCCCATTAAAAAGAAAAAACAGTGGCTGCTGCTTGCATTTGATCAAATAGCAACCACACCTGATCCCTGTGCTACGTAGTTACTGCACCCGTGTTTGGACAATATTTGAAGTTAAAGCATAAGATTTCATGTCAATTCTGATACTGAACAAGTGGTTTGTTAACTGAAAGAAAATCGCACTTGATTTATTAATAATAGCTTTTTAGTATTCTTTCAACCTGATTTAATTCCAGTACAGTATAGTGTTACATCTGATTTAACAGTTCAAATCAGTTACTTCTGTTTCTTTGTCCAGAGGCTCTCAGACTAATGTCGTCCACGCTTAGGGCTAAAAATAAAGTATTTTATTCCTCATTCTCTTTAATGCATAAGTAGTAAGAGTCTGCAAGCTTGTTTGTTTTTCTGTTACATTTTGTAATAAATTTCGTTTTATCACCTGGTTTACCTATTTTAAATGTATATTGCATGAACCAAGTTTACCAAGATTATCTCATAGATACTTCCTCCAAACCTTTAAATTATTGACATGCATGTAGTTATCTTCTTGGTATCTAATAGCTTTAAAGTTATGTCTTGCTTTAGTGAATATTCTGAAAACAAGGATGTGTTGTTTATAAAGTAGTTTCTAAGTAATACACTTCATCTTTTAAGTTTTTATATTATTTTGCATATATACGCTGAGATTGGTTCTATTGGTTAGAGCAGGATCTAACCTGCCAAGGTCGTGATTTCATTGCCAAATGGGCCATTCATTTAAAAGTTTGACTTGATCCTTGTGGATCTCTTCCAATGCAGAATATTCTGTGATTCTGATTTTGTATATAACGAAGAAATAATAGTTTGACAATGCTTACAAATAATTAACTGTTTCTCTTTACATTCATTGTAATTTCCTTTTGTGCTGTGCATCAAATGAAACTTCCTTCTTCATTTTAGTTACAGGAAAGAATAAATTATCTAGAAAAAGAGAATGAACTCTTGAAGGAAAACTATGATAAGCTGAATAGCAGGTAAGTTATGGTTTCTGTATATAAAAAATTGGATTTCTGTTCTGTTGAATAGGTTTTCATACGCTGCGTGCTGGAATGCGACTATTGAGTGTTTGTGCACACTGTAAATATGTTTTTGTGTACTGTAAATATGTTTCTGCTCCAGTTTATCATATCAGTAAGTGTATATGGAAGCATTCATGGTACTCTGCTTCTATTTCATCTGTCCTGTTGAAACAGACCAGCTTGTTCTAGTACTCGTTAAACAGTAGGTTACTACTTTTAAAAATGTAATTAAAAATAAGTAGGAGTCACTTTATTTTGAGCATAAATGAAAGAAGTTCTTATTTGAATTTCTCATTATTTTCTTTGGAGTTATTATTGAAAGAAGAATACATCTAGGTTGCTTTATATTAATTTGGGTTTATTTTAGGTTTTGGGATTGTTTCTTGTTTTGTTTTTTTTTAACATAGGGGTGTTTGAATTTTTGTCTTAAGTTCTTCCAGCTCTTCACAGTGAACCTATATAAAGTCTGATATTTGACAGTTTTTCCACTAATTATTTTTGAGGCGTGATTTGTTTCTTTTGTAATAGCTACAATTTCACTTCTGATATAGAAAAGAAGTCATTCTAGCCAATTGCCACAAGCATATGAAAGAAAAAAATGACCTTCAAATGAACTATTCCTTTATTGTGGAACTGTGGGTTTTTTTTACACTTAGATAATAAGACATTTGTCTTAGAGTTAATATTTGCCTCAGAAAGTAGGTAAAATGCTTGACATCTTTTCTTGTATTTAAATTATTTTTCCTCTTAAAATGTTTGGTTTGTCAGTGCGATGTCTGTCAAAAAATTACCAATGACTAAATACAATGTAAGTAATATCAAATTTTGTTTATGGTATTCTTATAATAGTCTTACTTCTTGTACTGTTTGTGGTGAAATTAAAAATTATAGAAGTGAAAAATGATGAGTACAAATAACTTAGAACAGTTATTTACTTATGAGATGTAACAGTTGTATAATCACAATTCTCAGAGTTTTATATAGGGGCAGTTCATCAGTTGTCTGGTACTTGAGTTCATTGTTGTAGATTTCTCCACAATTATTGATTTCTCCATGTTATAAATATTTCTGATTATGATTTCTGCTCAGCAGTAACAAAAAAATCTTGGTATTCCCATCACTGTGTTCAGCACAAATCCAAAACACAGCCCCATACCAAACACTAAGAAAATAATTACCTCTGCCTCAACCAAAAGCAGCACATCGGGTAACAAGAAATTAGAGAAATGGATAATTTCATTATAACCGGTTTAATGGCTAGCTTTTTCAGTGTCCTATTTTCACAATGCAGCTCTACTGCAGTTTACTTCTTGCTAGTAGTAGGTAGGAAGTGTCCACAGGTGCTAGATAATTAATAAATCTTTTTGGTAGAGGAAAATAGGCACAATCCCATCCTTGACTGATGTTGTTTTTGGGAAGTTGGCCAAAGCCAGGTCTGCAGAACTGCACCTAAAAAGTTTGCAAAGAACAAGTATTAATTTGTCAGTTGACTCTTACTTATTTACTCTTTGTCCAATAAAACAATACATTTTGATAAAAGGTTTGGAGGAGTGGTTTTCATATGACCTTGTAATGTAAATCTGGCAGTGCTTAAATTTCTTCAAAAGAAACTGTGCCTGATGTGGTTGATACAGTTTATCCACATGACTTCAACTCCGATGAAATACAGTAGATGTGGAAGGCATTCCTCACATGAATCTTAAAATTCAAATTAAGAAAGTGACACAAGTGGACTCAATTCAAACCAACCAACATAAACATTAGTATTACATAGGCTTGGATGAAATCTGTCTTCTGAAATGTTCTTCATTTAAACACTGAAATCTTGAACTGCTGTCATAGTATCTCTTAATGGTTTCTCTGACAGTATAGTCTTCTGAAAAACTGAATTAGATGTAGCTACATCTTTATGTGAAGTTATTGTACCTAAAGCTAATAAATGCATGTATAATTGTCATTAAAATGTGAAAACACTCAGAAGTGTGAAAACTAAGGGTATTTGGTATCTTTTTTGATGTGCTTTTTTCTTTCCTTATGGGACCAATGAGACTTTAAGCAGTTAGAGAACACACTGTATCTTTTCTGTGCCTAGGCTATACTATGGAATGATAGTGGGTGCAGTGCATTATATTCCCTGCATATTATCTTCAAAATTATAGGAGAGTAAAAAATACAGTATTTTATTGCAGGACATAGAAGCATTCCTTAAATTCATGCATGCTGTAAAAGAAAGTCTGTCAAAGTGTAAAGATGCTTTGTGCCTGGAGAAATTTATTAAATAGGTTAGATATGCTATGAGGAAACAACAAAATACAGGGAAATAAAACAGTTTTTAAGAAGAGCACAAATCCGGAATATAAACCCTTGTCATATACTTCAGGGTCTGCAGTTCATGCTGTAACAGTTTGGTTTTTTTCTTTAAACTTAAGGTCATTCTTCAAGTATTTTTGTTGTAATTCTACTAGTCACCCATCAGAGCAGACCATTCTCTTTGAGTCCTCAGATATAGTTTACAAGGCTCTGTGGGCTGTCCCTTCTGCAATAATTCTTTCTTTTCCTTTGTTTTTTTGGGTTTTTTTTGCTTGAGTCTTGTTACATAGATTTCTGTGACAGGTTGCAAAATAGACTCCAGAAGATTTTTTCATATATAAGTAAGATTTATATATGTAGAATATAGTATTTGTTGACTGATGAGCTTCAGCAAAGGAAAGAGTTGAGGAACTGACTCCTTTGTTTAAAAAACAGCCACAATTTGTGATTTTTCACAGAATATATAAGTAATGAACTGGTTTATGATTTGTTAAGATGAGCATTTTTCCAGTCAATAAGAATCCAAGAATTGAACAACAGTAATATGAAGAGCATAGTACTCACTGTTTTAAGTTATAAGAAAGAACATTATATCGCTTTTTCTTTTTACCTGCAAGGAATTATACTGTAAATTATATAATATAATTATGGTAAATTATATAATATAATTACCTTATTTCAGTCTGAGTTGCACATTTTGGTGTGATTTCAGCAGTTCTGATTCTGTATCCATGCAGTCCTTGCAAACAGATTGGCAGTTTACAAGTTTAACAAATAATGTTAAAGGCAAAATAGTTATTCTAATTTCTTTTCCTACTTTTTTTATTTCTTTGAGTAGGAGAAAGATTACTTTATATGCACTTCTTAATCAGTATCAGAATTGTTGTTTGTATGAGAAAACTGTTGTCACTTTGTGGTCAACATTTCTTTGACCATTCAGCTGACTAGGTTCTGCATGTCTCTCAAATTTACAAGAAATCAGATGGATGATTCCAATTCTCTACATTAAGAGGGTTTATAGACAAAAAAAAACGGTTTTGTACTTGTCACTTGCTAAAGTTTGCAGTTGTGAATTATTCTGGGATATGCATCTGAATTCCTTTCCTAGTTCCACAAATGTTACATGCTACCAACTTTTTTTAACTTTGGAACTTTAAATTATGGCCACTTCCTTTGCTCATCCCAGGAATCTTTCAGGTTTTTTAATTGCAACTTGAGATAGCCACCATGGTTTCAAGAATAGCAGACCAACATATGTTTACATAATTCCTCAGCCACAATGACAGTGATCTCTGTGCTGCTAAAAGGTTTTTTCCTTGATTATTTTCTGCTGAAGTTGTTTTCTAAGGTTTTCATATAACATATGTTTTATCGCAGTGTCTTCAGTCTACCCCATGAACAGCAATGGAAGTCAAAGGAACAGCAACTGAAACTGCAAATTGCTAAACTAGAGACAGCAATCAAAACTGATTTAGCAGACAAAAATGATATCCTTGACAAGATCAAAGTAGAAAGAGGTATATTTCTGGAAAAACTGATGTTTTCTTAAGATATGAGATTAAACCCATGTTAGAATTGAGATATACTGCCCAGAAAAGTGTAGTCTCTCTTGCTGGTGCTTTCAAAGCTGCTTTGAATTGTACATTTGCTAAATACCTCAGTTATGGCTGTCTATTAAGTGCAAAAATCGACCTAATATAGAATAAGGGCTGAATGAGGCTCATATAATTTCAGCTGCATTCATTCTTCATCTGTTGAGTTCGTATTTAATCTTTATTCAGTGTTGCTTCTCTTCTCTACATTAAAAATTCTTATGGAAAAGAGACCCCTCTGATAGTCTCTCAAATTATAGACCACTATTCTGTTCACTCTGCAATGCTACATGAAGCCCTTGCTGACATTTGTCTTTCAATTTCATTAATACAGATTTTTTTAATATATTTTCAGTATATACTGATTTTTATTTACAGCATTGTACATTTAAAATAACACAGTTTTCTTTTAATCTAATGAACAGATTATTTCATATTTGTTTTCTTCATGCTGTAGGACAACTTAGTGAATACTGACCTTGCAGTCTTTTTTTGTCTCAACACTGATTACTCTAGCAATATGATGTTTACAAAAGACAAGCAGAAAGTGAAAATATTTAGTTTAGAGTTGATTTTCCAAATGTGCATTTTTAAGAGGTGTATTTCTATGAACAATTTATGGAATGAAGTGAGCCAACTTGTTGTGAATAATTGTTATAATTATGGCTTGAGTTCAGTACTTGCATACCATTAGGATTCTCAGTAGCTCTCTTGACTTCAGAAACCAGATTGAATATTTAAACATTTTATTTGACCACAGCAAGTGTTTGCAAAATTAGTCTTAACTGATACTAAAATAAAGATGCCTTAAGCTACATTGTTATGAAGTTATGACGTACTAGCGGTTGTTCCTCATAGCATGATTATGAAAAAATTTGTGTTCCATCTTCTTTCCTTCCTCTGAGGATTATGTTTAACTGTCAAGTGTTTGCCATCCCTTCCCCAGGTAGCTTGTACTCCTAAACTGAAACACCAGTGTACTACACTAGGGATTTCTTCTGAATTGGCTTGCTGCAGTTGGAGTAGATGTTCTAATATCCTTCTAGGCCTCTGTATCTAGGATTTGATTACAGCTCTGTCTTTCACAGAGCGTAGGCAGTATAACTTTCTTCCGTCACATATTTCAGAGTATCTGCCTTTGCTGCACATTCCTGTTTGAACTTCAGTAGAAGAATTGAAATTAATGCTTGTCTTAACATGCTGCCTAGAACTAGTGTAGTAATAATGTCTTGTCTACCCTTTATAGTTTGGCATATGAATCTTATTCCTAAACTTCGTTTCCAGGTCTAAGAAAGATGGTAAAATAAATGGAACCTTGAAAATTCTTAATGCTACAGGAGATCAACATCATCTTGACATTTTCCATGTCCTCCTTCTGTATTTCCCTTTTAGAACAACCCTGTATTTTGATCTGAATGTGTTAGTAGTATTTTTCTGCCCATAACATCATAACATGCTTTGTAATACTTAAAAGGGAATGTTTTTAGACAGTATAAGAGAGTAACACTCTATGTTTTCTTTTTTTCTTAGCATGTTACTTGCAGAAGCTATATCACCCTTCCACCTGCCTCATTTCCCTTAGACATTTATTCTCCTGTTTCTTGTCTTACCAGTATTTCTCAGATTCTCAGCTATAAATTAAAATACCTCTTTGGTCCATTTTTGGTGACGTTTACTCATAGTAGTGTTTCATGCAGGTTTTAAGAGACTGAGATAAGCTAATACAAAATATAAGTTAAAACAATTCCTATAGAAAAAATTGTCGTCACTCTTCTCATAAATTCATACAATTTTTTATTTTACATGAGTAAAATATCATGCATTGCTGTGTTTGTTGTTCTTTGTTGTAGGACTTTTTTACAGAGTACACTAAGTACATTTTTTTTATGGTTTTCTTAATACAGAAGTATTTCTTGTGCTAGTAAAAGTTGACGTGTTGCAAAAATTAATCTTGTCCTAACCAGAACAAGGACATGAAGATTTCCCCATACAAAGTACATTAGTCTCTGCATTTTGCAATGAAATTTTCATGCATATATTGATCTGAAAAGATCAAGTTTGTATTTTTTTTAACTGTGTTTAATTAAGTGTAATATTTTATTCCTCTATGTCAAGACCAAAAGGAAAAGCTGATGCAAGACAACAAAGACCTGCAGTTACGCTACCTGGAGCAAAAGCAACAACTAGATGATCTGAAAAATCAAGTGAAGCTTTTGACCAAGGTGAACTATACTTTGTTTCAAAGATGAGAAAAAACCCCTCTATTTTTTACACATAGTGCATATACTTTTTGAAAGTCAAAGATTATAGAAAAACAAGTGTTTATTCATGCTATCAAACAAAATAACATGTCTGGTGAGAATTTATCTTGTTATTCTGAATGTATTTCTTCGATTCACATCTGATAACATCTTTCCATTTAATTTCAGGAAAATGATGTTGGTGTGGCAGAACTCAATGAAAACCTCTTCCTTATAAAGGTAACTTAAAAAGAATGAGGGGTTGAAACTAGATGATATTTAGGAACCCTTTCAAACCAAACAATTTTAGTATTCTATATTTTGCATTCTCTTATTTTCTTGTTTGTGCAAGGGGTTTTTCTTTGTTGATTTGTTGGTTTTATTGGGTTTTTACTTATTTTGTTAAATCCTTGGCTGACCATTATATACTTTCTACATACCTGGAATTTTCAATGGCTGAATTATTTCAGCATCTTTCAGTAGTTAATGCCTCAAGCTCCAATGTATGCTTTTGCCATTTTTTAGTTACAGTTAATCAGAAGGGAAGATGAAAAAATTGCCAGAATTAAATCTTAATTTATGTAAATAATTTATTATAGCATCAAAAGTGAATTATATCAGATTCACAACCATTTTAAAAAAACTTAGTTTTTCTCAGTTAAATGACTTATCTCAACATCTTGTTATCCCAAGTATGTTTACTTAAACCAATTTTGTTTATTAATTCTGTAATTGATGCAAGTATACCATAAGCATGGAAGTTCCAATATGTGGTAAAGCAACTTCTCTTTGTTTATTAAATCAGGGAAACAAAAATACTCAGAAAATACTCTATTCTTTTTTTCTCTTGCACAAATTAAAAATGGAGTGAGAGGAGGAAATCAGTGAACAAATAATTTTGCAATGTTTCCACTGTTTGGGTAATTAATGTTTTATTTTCTTGAGGAAGTGTTTAGTGATGATTATATAATGATAATGAAGAAAAAAAAAGAAAAAAATACAAAAAAAACCTCAAAGAAAATTGGCTCCCCAGTATCAATAACAGAAGGAATGTGGACTTGAGAATAGTATTTCAGTGTTTGTACATTTATGGAGGCAGGATTATTAATTATGAGAGAGGCAAATATATCTGTTTCTATTTTCATTGGATAGACAGGAGTGATTGCTTCTGAATATATGATATATTTTAATTGGTTCCTGATAATTATGAGATTACGTTGTTGAAAGCAATGCTGACACATTCTAGTCTACCTCATTCCTAATTTTGTTACCATGTTCTCAAAGTTTATCAAGTTCTGCTTTCTGTATTACTGTTGTACCAAAAGTATATGCCAGGATTGCATTTATCCAGGCACAAATATATGCAAATCTTTCGCAAAAGTCTTTTCTAGCAATTTTTCAAATGTTTTCCAGGATCGAAAGCAACAAAAGAATGTGGACCTTCTGCTCTTGGAAAAAGTGGAAGATGATATCCATAAAGATTTAGAATATTCCATGGAGGAGTTGCAATTAACACATGCAGAAACAGTGCAAGAACTTGAAAAGACAAGGAATTTGTTACTTGTGCAGCACAAAATTAGCAAAGATTACCAGGTGCTAAACTCTGTTCACAGTGGAAAATAACCTAGTAATAACATTCTACCCTTTCTAGCTCTGACGTTTGTAATAATTAAGACTTGCAAATTCAACAACAAAGCCAATCTCTGCATAGGGAACCAAACATAAAATCTGCTGTTGCTGAAGGTATTATTTAAAAAATGTGAGATCCAAGTGACTGTAAATTGTAGTCCTTCAGCTCATTCTGCCCTTAATCCTCAGACTGTGCCTTCTTGGAATTATCTCTGAGCTCCTACCAAGTATTCACAAATAGTAAATGCGCTTATCAAATAAGCTTTCTTTTCCATACCACTCTGCTTTCACTGTCTTCTTTCTACTTCCACTGTTAAAATATTGCAGATATTTTGACTTTTCATTCAAATAATTTGCATTTAAAATAACGAAATCATTAAAGAAACTGTTAGATATATTGTCCTAAAACAAAAGCTACTCTGTTTTTCTTCATGATGATTTTAGATTTTGCTGAAATTAGAACTGATTTTCTGTATTGATAAATTAAAAACTGCTGCTATTTTTGCATACTCTAAATGTTCTTACCTCAAATCTAACTGTATTTTAAGTTATAGGCAAAAGCATGTGCAACATCAGTACAGACAATCTTCAGAAATTCTTTCTATGTGCAATTTTTTTTCAGACTGAAGTAGAAACAACAACAAGGAAGATGGAAAGTCTACAGAAAGACTACGAGTTAAAACTGGAACAGTATACCCATCTTCTTAATATTAGAGCTGCACGTATCAGAAAACTAGAAGGTATTTTTAAATTATGTTCTTCACTAATTTGTTTATATTTTATCTCTTTCAAGTTACTGTTGTAAATTTGTTCTCCACTTGAAACACTTTTCCATTCCTAAAACTGGTAGAAAGGTCAGTTTTTTCATGGAAAGTTATCTATTCCTGTTAGTTTTCATTGACTTAAATGACAGTTATTAATAAAACCAAATCCAGTAAGGTGTTTTTCATACTGCAGCTATTGCTGAACAAGAATAAAATTACCAAACTTGGGGCTTTTTTAATAAATCGTACCTTTATGGTCGACCTTTTACTTTGCAGTACTATCATTACAGAATCACTTTGTGTTCCTAAAATCCTTCAAGTCTTGTTATAATATACTGACATATATTTAAACAGAATTAATTTCAAGTATTTTTTTTAGTGGCTTCACTGTGTAAAAGGTGCCTAGGAAGCTTCAAATAAGATACTTTACAAACACTGATGTTGAAACAATTTTCACATTTTGTCTCCAAGTTGCATCTGCTGCATCATGGTTTATGTCCTAATTCTGTAAGCATGTATTTTAATTTCTTAGAATCATACATTCCCCAAATGACTTGGATTGGAACCCATCTCATTCCAGACCCCTGCCAGAGGCAGAACACCTTCCACTAGAAAACTTCTCAGAGCCCTGTCCAACCTGTGTTAGCCACTTATTAACCACTTGCCACCTGAAGCTGGGAAATGTGAAAGTCTTTGCTGATAGTTCTATCCAGTCAGGATATAACAGATGTTAAAAGTCAGATGCATTATTTCTTTCTCTGGCAAATTTAGATCAATCCTACAAAAATATGCATCTTAAATCTCTGCTACATTTGCATAGTGATACTTACTTTGAATATGGCATAAGACTTCTGAATTTTTGCTTTTTAACTCCCTTATAACCTGCTAGTAATTGTTAGGAGCCTGTGTCTATGTATATCGAGTCAGCTCCATTGAGGAAATACTCTGGATTGTTGTCAGTGTGCTCAGCGGGCATTCAGCGTATGAATTCCTTCGGTAATGCGTTTATGAAAGTAGCATTGTTAATATAATTGAATTAAACTTTTATCCTTTTTTCTCCATCATTACTTGTATTTGATTTTTCAAAAAGGCAATCATATTATAGCTCTATTTTATCTGTTGCAGCCCAACTAAGAGACGTTGTCTATGATACAAAACAACTTAAGTCCAGACCAGAAGTATTGCCAAGTGATCCAGTGGATGGATTTGCTGAAACTGTTCATTTAGAAAGAGGAGAGAACCTTTTTGAAATTCATATCAGCAAAGTGATCTTCTCTTCTGAAGCTATGCACACTTTTGGTGACTGGGAACCTGCAACCTTTTGTACTTACGCATTCTATGACTTTGAACTTCAGATAAGCCCAGTACTTCATGGGAACGCCCCATCGTATGACTTCACTTCTCAGTTTCTTGTGCAGTCTGATGACAGCTTCTTTCACTATATACAGGAAAACAGCATCACACTTGAGGTTCATCGTGCATATGGCATAGATTATGAAACAATTGCTTCTTGTCAGCTTAAGTTCCACGAAATCTTGGAAAACGATGGCAAGATCTACAACACAGCAAATTTAGTTGGTAGCTAAGATATCACAAAGTATTCTGTTTGATTATGTATCACTATTGGAAGTGATTAATAATGCATATTTGATCAAAAACAAATTTGTGCATTACTATATCAAAAGTAAAAAAAAGTGTTTACAGGAAGGCTATTTTCTGTTGGATGTGCAGCATGTTCTTGTGATTCTCCCAACACTGGTGGAAAGCTGGGAGGGGTGCAATTTTGCCCCTATCAAACATCAATGCTTTGTATCTGGCCTGAATGTCATATCCTCTCGTTCCTTATCAATAAATAAAGGAAGAAATGGTGTAATCTAAACTGGTAAGACAAAGGTCACCATATAGTAGTGAAAAAGGTAGAAATTATGGTGATCATGGTTAATAGTATTTCATCTAGTAGCATAATCTAGGAGGGTATTTATTTAAATTTCATGCATTATTTTAGGCACATTTATATTATATTAAAATAATTTTAAGGTATGCTGGACAAGACACTTCTAAGAAATATTGAATGTTCTGTGCTGCTTACTT
This sequence comes from Thryothorus ludovicianus, assembly GCA_013397245.1. Lineage (NCBI taxonomy): Eukaryota > Metazoa > Chordata > Aves > Passeriformes > Certhiidae > Thryothorus > Thryothorus ludovicianus. The sequence continues at coordinate 72,044 of VZTB01018016.1, forward strand.
TTTCTTTTAGAAACGTTTTATTCGATTAGCATATTCAGTGGCCTCTTAACTGCCCACTCTTGTAGAGAATCTGATTTAATAAGGCATTGTGAAGTGGTACTTTTACTAGTAATTTAAATTGCATACCACTTTTTGGGACACTTGTAACTGTTAACATACAAAAATGTCCTAACCTTTATTTGCCTTAAGGAGATAAAAATATTGAACATTGATTTGACTCTGTAGTAAATATGTAAGTAGGAAAAAATGGTCATGATTTGATTTTGGATCATACAAGAAGAGCCTGAGGAGCTGTTTCTGTTTCTAACATGAGCTACAGAGCTCACATCACAAGCCCTGGCATAATGCATAGGCACAATCTTTAATTTGTGGCTGTTCTATAAGTCTTCAATTTGTGATTTTTCCTAGCTTTTGAGTAACTTATCTTAATGTTGAAAAGAAAATTAATGCTATCCCTTATTTATTCCTTAGGAAAAACTGGACACATTCAAAATTATGGTACTGTAGAATACTGGATCAGGTTACAAGTTCATATGGGCCAAGCTATTATTCCCTACAAACAGAGGTCAAAGACTCTGGGTTACATAACGCCCAGTTTTAGAGAACATGAACAACCGTCCAAGGTATGTTTGGGTCTGTACTTTATAGAGAGAATTAATTAATGGAGAAGGGATGCTTCAGGGTGACAAATTGCAGCCTTCCAGTACCTGAAGAAGCCTACAATAAAGATGGAGAGAGACTTTTTACAAGGGCGTAGGACAAGGGGGAATCACTTCAAACTCAAAGAAAGTTGGTTTAGGTAAGAAGGCAGAAATTCTTCATAGAATAGGCTGAATTTGAAGGTACCTATCATAATCATTGAGTTTAACTCAATGGCCCTGAACAGACATCCCAACAATCCCACCCTGTGTCTGAGAGCATTGTCCAAATGCTCCTGGAGCTCTAGCAGCCTAGGGGCCATGACCATTCTTTGGGGAGCTTGTTCAGTGCCCGACCACCCTCTGTGGAGAGAACCTGTTCTTGATGTCCAACCTGTACCTCTCCTGACACAACTCCAGCCGTTTCTTCAACTGGCACAGGTTACCCAGAGAAGCTTGGGTTGCCCCATCCCTAGAAGTGTGCAAGGCCAGGTTGGACAGGGATTGTGGAGCACCTGTTCTAGTGGAAAGTGTTTCTGCCCATGGCAGGGAGTTTGGGGATGAATTTGAAGTTCCCTTCCAAATCAAGCCACTCTGTGATTCTGTGATAGTTTTGATAAAATAAGCTGTCCAATTCTTTCTTTTTAAGTTCAAATAGCTTAAGTCAAATCTTGATATGTTCAAAGTGTAATGAAGTTAATTCTTGAACTGGAAAATAACGTTAACAGTTTTTCATATAAAGAGATCAAGAACCAGTTGAATTATACCTTGCCTGAAGAGGCAAAGTCTTAAATATGTTACTTATTTTTACTGAAATTGTCACTAGAACATTTGACATTGTATTTCATTTTCTTGAGCTGTAAAAGACAGATGTTTTATCATTAATTTTAAACCAACTAGGTGTCGGAGCCGTAGAATGGGTGAAGCAGTTATTCAAAAAAGTCTTGAAGTTCTTAACATTGGAGTATTACGAGATTGACAGTCCTTCACATTGGGTTTTTTACTGGGTTTTTTAGCTGAATGTTGAAGAGAATTTTGACAATCTAATTCTCTGTACCATCCCATTTAAATAAGGGCCACAGAGAAAGAAGGGACTTTCAGACATCTGTAACAGTTGTTTAAGAAAGAAAAGCAAACAGGTTGAAATGTATAAACTAAAATACTGGAGTTTTTAGTGGGCTTTTTTTTAACCTAAGCTGTTTAAAGTAGCCTGTGTCTGAAGTATCTCTAATGTTTTGTATTATTCCGTAATGTAAATTTATATTATCTGTAAAATCTCCATGGGTTCCATGATGTAATCTGAGAAGTATGTTGTATATGAATTCTGTTAAATTGTGTCTGATTAGAATTGAATTTAATGCCATTAGATTTGGCTTTGAAAAAAAAATTAGGATTCTTCATATTTTACTGTAAAATAAGATGGCAATAAATTATCTTCAATATATTTGTTTATTACAGACACCAACACTCAAAATGAAGCAGCATGCAGCTCAAGCACACAAGAGAGTCTCTTTCCTGGATCTTAGTACAATACAGATGGCAGTAAGTTCTGTCATGCGTGTTGAAGTATGAGTGGCTACTAATGACTCCATGTGGACAATTTGTAGAACTAATAATCAAGAACACTAGATTGCTTTAGCAGCACAATACTGACATGTCCCAGGCAATGAATGATAGCATAGTACTGCATATAGGTGGGGGATGCAATGCAGTGATATTTGTGTGACTCCCTGATAACTGCTTGATATGCTGCACTGTTTACAAGCTTCAATTTCCACTGGCTTAGGGCAGATTCTAACAGGACCAATCACCTTGCTCTGCAATGTTTTTCTCAGCTCTGCATTATTCAGGTCTCTTTCTACAGTGTATCACTTGTACTGCATATAAATGGCTCTATAGAAACCTACTTGATCCAAATAGATGCTGAGTGTTGGGCTAATGAGGTACACAATTTGACACAGTTCAGAGTCACCTGTAAAATGAAGTTTGTCAGCTGAGATTGCACACATTCTGAAAATATACTTCTTAACTTGGGATACACTTCCATGTATACATCCTTCCACAGTCTAAGAGAGACTGCATGGAGCTAACTCACATGTATTTGCTGCATTGTGTAAATTTTCATCTGAAATAATTTGCATTCAGAGAACTAAGAATAGGTTGTGTTTAGTCTTTTAAGTAAATCCAGTAAGTAAAGACCATTCTAAAATATTATATATTTAGTATAATTATAATATTAATAATATTGCATTAATTAAAAACTAGTTGTGAGGCTTTTTCCTTTCATAAGTTACTTGATTGGATTTATTCTTTGAATGGTTAACATCAATTTTCAGTTAACAGGTTCTGTTACTGTTTAGTTTACTATGACTGGAACTTTTGTTTGTTTTTCAATTTTTCACAAACTAGGATTTTCTGAGACAGCTACTTGGTCTCCATAAGAAGTCTTCGTTGCTGGGTTGACAGCTCCTCTAGCTGTTTTAAAATCGAAGCCTCATTGTCTGGTTAAAGACAAAAGTACTCTTAGGCCTAAATAATGAAACAGGTGGGCCTTCTCTGATGTCTGAGTTTTGTGATGAAATGGCAAGAGAATGTCCATGCAAGAAAAACAGAAGTTCAACAGATTAAAATGGGAAGTTTGTTTCATTTTCCAGTTCATTGTCTGAATAGCAGAGAATCTAGTTCTTAATTAAAATTCTTATCAATATGATACATGCCAAAGCAAATAGAAAAGGAAACTCACTAAAAAGTGGGATGAGTGGTTTGACTCACCCAAACTGCTTGTAGAAGTTGTCCAGCCTCATACATAGAAGCTATAGCAGAGGATAGAACCAATGATGCTAATGCAGAGAGGCAAAGGAGGGCATAATTTCTTGTCCAAATGCTTCTCTGCCAATAATTCTATACCTACTATATATTAAAGTCTTCCCCTTGTTTTATTCCTGACTTAGGGCTCTGTATTTGAAAATAATATGGAAGTACTTCAGCATTTAAAATGCAATTCCACAGGGGTCACTACAGTTATAAAAATGACTAAACTACAGATTTGAGATAGTAACATTCATACCAAAATCAATTTTTACATGCACACAGGTACACCTATGTGTACACCTATGTGTGTAAATTTAGCTATCAAAAGTTCTTCTTGGGTTCAGTGAAATACTCGCATCAAATTCCTTTGCATTTCCCAGCTGGCAAGCTTGCACCTCAAGGAATGTGGAGATGTGTGATATCAGCCCAAGTCTCATTGTCAGTGGCAGTCTTTCAGATACCACAAACTTGAGGGCTTGCTAGCCCTGAGAGGCCTCACTCAGACTGGGCCGTGTAGTGGAGCCACTGCTGTCCTGGAGAGGTCAAAGGGTCTCACTCAGAACTGCTGTTTATAGGGTTGCAAGATGATTGATATTGGTCATCTGTTTCTCTCCTGGCCAAAACCCAAGTCAATTGCTCCTGGTCTTTTTTTCCCAAAGTGCAGCAGCAATGATACCATTACACTTGGAGCTACAATTCAGGTAGATGGTTTATCAAGGCTGAAAAGGACAATTGCTTATCCTTTGTTTCCCATCTTGGGTAGGCAGCTGATGTTTCTGATTGTGCCTGCTTATACCATGCCAGAGCTCCTGGTACAATCTAGTGGTGCCTAATGATTTACCTGTCAGCGTCAAGAGACCCTTTTCTACTCAGCTGGTTCTGTCAAGGCTTTTAAGGAATGTCTGAGATCACAGAGCAGGACTGGGGATGATGTACTTGCAGATGATGTAGGAGGGATGCACCACCACAATATAGCATTTCAAGGAGAAGAAAAGTATTAAATATTGTACTTCGTATTGGCCCAATTGGTTATAAAAGTAAGTTGTAGCAGATCGGCAAACTAGTTTCTAGTGGTATACTGTAGTTTTTAATGGTATAACACAATATTTAATCACTGGCTTTTACCTTCCTTTTACTTCCCCACTTTAAAGCTCATCTTGGGCTTTGATTGAGAAAAGTCTCTCTCTGATCATATCAGGTGGTATTGGTCAATTAGAATAATCAAAAAATGTTCTCTCTGAAATTTTCATCTACAAAGTGCAACCCTGTCACTGAAGGAATTAAGAAGAATGGCCAAACACTACCTAAAACACAGTGGTTATGACACATTTATAACAAAAAGGAACATAAGATACATAAAGTCAGTTTTCCATGACTTAAAAACTTCTAGGATAACCTTGATTAATAGAACAAGACTCTATTGTGTTTGTTAACATTGCTTTTCTTTGTGTGGCTCCAAATGTGTTAGAACAGAAAAAATTCTTCAGGTCCAATTTTGAAGAACTTGAATGTTCTGTGGACAGCTGAAAGTTTTTTTCATGGATTCTGAGGGTAGGAGGCAAGGCATCAGTGCCTCTGTGAAAAATTCAGTCCTACAAGAGAATTGTTGGATAATTAATAATGCACAGGTAATAAAACATTGTAAATCTTCCTGGAAGGTGCCTTGTCTGTAAAGCAGTGTCCAATGATGAGGTATTATTCTGTGTAATTGAACTCAAAGAGAAGGAAAAGAATAAGTTTCCTTCAGAATACCTTGTGCACTTAAGATATTTTACCTTAGATTACATGTTTATATAATGTAGCAAAGCTTTTTTTATATTTGTTTGCTTTTGAGACAGAAAATGCTGTATAATTTAAGTTAGAAAACTGTTAACTGAATAAGGTGGTGGTGGTGGTGGTTTCTGTGTGTTTTGGGTTTTTTGACTGAGTCTTGTAGAACTTTTAGAAAAAAAATTATAAATTATATAAATGAATCTGGAAGCCAAACAGGCTGTATATATGCTGACAGGTACAAAATTATTATAATAGTTAAGTTTTCACAAATATGGTTTGATAAATGTCTTTCTGCTGTATATGAATTATACGTTACAGCAGTTGACACCTTCTCATTGTTTTCTGCACTGTATAAGCAATACAATTGTTAAAAGGCTCTGGATAATGAATGTGGGCTGTAACTCTTCGAGTTTTGAACTTTAGTAACTTCTGCTATTCAAGGAGTTTTATAAAGACTGTAAGTTTTATCTTTTTCTGTAGCATGTGGTACAGGGGGCTAAACAGCTGTCAGGTGACAAAGTAAAGGAGATGGCTGAAGAAATTCAACAGGAAAAAGAAGAGCTGTCTCATCTGTCACAGGAGCACTTGGCTGACCAAACACTGATTACTTCTAGAGATGAGACAGAAATAATTGAAGAATTGGAACCAGAAGGTAGAATTCATTGTTATTAATAAGTAGCTGTATTTTCTGAAAAAAATCTGTCTCTTTCCATTTTCATAAGCGTTTCTTACTAGTAGTGGAAGCTGCCTCACTATGAGAAACTCCATGACAGATTATATTCTGGTGTACTTTATAGCTGAAGCTGAGTGGTGGATATGTTTTCTACCCAAATGGAAAGCATATTGTAATTGATTGCAAAAATCTGATATATGACTTAGATTTGTAAAATATTAAAGGAAACTTGGCTTCTATTTTAAACGTCTTCATATTCTCCCTTAGAACTGTGCTGTTCCAAAGACTGTTTTAATGAATATACTCTTTTTGTCTGCAGATAACAGCCAATGCTGATACCAGAGTCCTTTCAGACAGTGAGAGGGCTAGTATGCCATATCACATATGTGACACAAAGTTGTTAGATTTATTTAAAGACTATAAAAGCCAGGTCATCCTGTTCCACCTCCGAGCTTAAACTGTTTATTATGGCAATAACCAAATCCATGATACTAAGTTTAAAATAAAAGCAGAAGTGGAATGGTAAAATTTTATGTTTAGGTGTTAGCAGCTTTTGCATAAGAATTCATTAAAAAGATTGGAAAAACTTGTTGAATGTTGATTTTGAGTACCAGTTGTCTTAATAATTTACTTCATGGAAAAAAATGCTCTAGACTGTTCCAGAAAATAATGCACCTGCATACAGAACTACTTTTTTACGAAAGAAAAAAAGGTGTGTTCTTCTTTTACATATGCAGGATGTTAAAAGAAGTCAGAGGAAATTCACAAATTCAAGCCGTATTCTTAAATAAGGCTAACAGTTATGCACACTTAGTTCATTAAAGGACTTACTCTATTTGCCAGCTTGCCTCTGGAAAACATTACTTTTTTTTTAACAAACGAGAAAAAATACAGATTAGATGACTCTATAGGTCATTGATTCAAAGTGTTAATCTTCAAGGAAGAGAAGATTTACCTGGAACTTACTTTTCTTGTATTAGAAAAGGAAATTTACTGCTATCAGATTTTTATTAAGTCTTAGGTGGTCTAAAATATAGTGCTACCTGCATTGATTTTTTTTTTTTTTAAAGATCAAGATCATCAAGAGGATGATGCTGTTGAATCAATTAAAACTGACAGTGATGACTGTATTATTTCAAGTCCTGTATCCACTAATATTAAACAGCTGAGTCAGAGTATACATGGCAATTATTTGGTAAGACTAAGAAAAATATTTTAAGCCTAATGTAAGAGTAGCTTTGCTATATCTAACATCAGTGTTTAATGAAGCTGTTCATGTACAGTATCAGATCTCTTGACTTATTCTTAAAACCAGCAATTCAGGACTAGAAGTCATACATACAAAATAGCACAGCATAATAAATATTTGGAAAATTTACTTTGAACTGTATTTCAATAGGATAGTTCTCAAAAAAAAAAAAATCACATTTTTAGATCTAATATTGAACAATCCTAACCATAAAACTAGTACTTAAAATTGACAGGTTTTAATGTTCTGCAATGTGATATCCTAGAGGAAGTTTTATTTTTTGAAGTGCTCTTTTCAAGGTTTCTTTCTTACAAGAAACATGTGTAAGAAATACTGCTCCTTTTTTTTTAAGCTGTAAAAAGTACATCTTAAAGAAGCTACATGTCTTCAGCTACAGTAGATTTGTAGAAATGCTGTCATCTATATGTTTTTCAGAAAAATACAGGAGCTACTTTTGAAGATTGCATTATTTATATGCAAATGTTGAAAAATTTTCACCTGTAATTTTGAGAACTAAAATGAATACGAGCAATCGCTATTAAGTCAAACTATAACACAGTTGCTCTATAGCTTTCTATTCATCCTGTATTTTATTTTATCAAAATTATTTAAGCTTGATCTGTTCTTTGGTAACAATGTGTATGTTTGTGAATGGTAGATAAAAACAGTAAAAGCTATACACTATTAAGGCAACGTGTATGATAAAAGATGGATTTTAAAAATAGGCATTACTTTACTTGAATTCTTGGGGTGATTATAGAATACAGCATGTCAAAATTTTTTTATTGTTTGTTTAAGATCAGAAATTGCTGCCTTTTAGCTTTTGAGATAACTATCCTGCTGGTACTCAAATACTGTAAGTAAGTTTTGTGATTTTTGGAGCTCATTGTGCTAATAATCCCATAAATCTGAATCGTCTGCCAGACTGTGTAAGTCATTTAAGATCATGCCAGGGCTTTTTTGTATGTTGCAAATTAAACAGTTCATGGTTATTTCTTAGATATATTGATCATAAGGCATATCTAACAGATTTTCTATTATCAAGCTGTGCCAGTTGCTTCTTTTTTTTCCTTCTTGTCTGTGATGTATGATTGATCATAAAATGCTTCGTTTTGTTTCATTTCATTTATAAATTTGAATATGAAAAGCATATTGAAGTCAAAGACTATCACTTTAATGACATTCGGTAGCCGTTTAACTTACTAGATTTTAGAAGAAAAAATTTGCTGAAGCCAAGTACCTGTATTAGTAGAGACAGAATGGTGTGGAATTTCTTCTATCATCTTAGTAGAATTTCCATGAACCTGATGAACAGTGAAAGAACCTTACTGAAATACTGATCCAGATTTGGATTTTAGCTAAAGTGTCACATGATACATAATAAAAGGAAAAGTCTTTAGAAAGAAGGAGATAAAATTACATCATGAAATACTGAAAGGACTTGGCAGCAATGGAAATTGTTCTGTATGGTGGATATTTTTACATTGTAGGAGACATTGCTTTTCATTTTGATTAATTTTATAATTTGCTCACCAAAATGTAAGCTTTCTTCATTTTAAATAAGAACATTAACTTGGAGCTCTGACTGAATATAGAAAGCTAATACTTTGTGATTTAGTACTTCAAGTGATTTAAGTTTGAAAATAAAAATTGTCACAATACTTCCATATAGAAGAAATATTTTTAATAAAGTTATAAAACAAAATAAATATATTGAAAAGAAATTAGTAAAAAAAAAATTCATCATTTCTGTATCCAGTGTGCTCTGTTTGCTCTTTGAAGAATATCATCACTGAATGCTCACCTACATATTCCAGTTTTGAAACCATAGTGACCTTTCTTCTTTCTTCCCACAGTAACTTTGGGAAATATTTGTGACTCTGTCTCTTGAGTCCGACGTACGCACTTAAATAAAACTTATTAAAATTTATCTGTACATAAATACTGCAGACTTTGCAGAACAGTATGAAATAATTTCATATAAGGAACAGAAAAAGGTCATTTCAGTTAAAGATAAGAAAAGGCTCTGGTAAAGAACAATTGGGATATTACTTTCATTATCACATGTTAAAATTAACTTTTTATAGTGTGTTTTATTTAACTAGGAAAGTTCACTATATGAAGTTGAATTCTTTACAAATACATCATTACAATACATGCCTAACAATTTTGTGATTTGATGGATTTTTATTGAACTGTTTGTAATGTAGTCTGCAGTAGGTACTAACAATTTCCTTTTATTTGGAAAACTTTGTTATCTTGTATTACTGAAAGTATTTTAAGCAGTTACGGGATCACTTTCCTATGTAGGTAAAAATGATGAGACCTGAAATTTGTGATTCAAATAGCATTTTTACATAAAGATAACCAGCAGACTATAACTATGACTACTGCAAAAATATTTTAAACAGTATTTTGGAAATCAGTATTTCTTGCAACAACAGTCTTAGCTACAAACACTGGAGCTTTAGATTCTCATTTTGTTTATGTCAATCAATCAGTATTAGTCATATTAAAAAGCTGATGATTTACATATAGATGCGTGTTTCTTTTGTGCTAACACTTAAAGAAACAAAAAATAATTTGTATTATCTTTATATTTTGATTTTAAATAGGAAACTGAAAAAATCCGAATTAAAATTACATCACTCGGTCTTACTGAGTCACGAATTACAGCAGATGAGACAATACAGCAGCTGTTTGTAGAATGCAGATTAAACAATTTCCTTGCAGAGGAGACCCCACTGTCACTTCCAAAACCAACAGGTGGTCAGAGGATTCACTATAACTATAGCACTGGTAAGTCTGATATATTCCTGAGCAGGCTTGGTTCTTAAATTCTGTCTAATGAAAATACCTGCAATAAGACCTACTTCTATATATTACAGTTACATTTCTCTAAGTGCCAACTCTATTTGCCTATTTTCCAGGTATTTTGGGAAATACTAAAAGTGATTTTTAAGAAATGAGGCAAGTATGCAATTACCAAGTATAAAATGAAATGCTGAAGGAGGATGGTATATAAAATGGTAACATCGCTACAGATTTAAATATGCTGGTAGTGGAAAAATTTCAAAATTAGATGTACATAACTACAATATTTTTAAAATATTAAAATTTTTTATTAATGTTTTTTAAATTTAAAATACTCTTTTTAAAAGAGCATGATGATCTAATTTTTCTACTGGTACCTGATGGTACAGCAGAAGAAAAACATGCTAACCTGTACACAAAAAACACAATTGAAAAGAGAGGATATGTAATTGGATTTTGTCAGTACTTGCAAATATTCAGTGTTCCTTTAATGACAACTTTTTAATAGGGGGACTGATTCATCCATATTTCATACTAACACACTGCCAGTTAATACTTTACATTTACACTACTAGCATACATAGAACTATTGTAATAATTTGTAATCCTCTTGTTAATTATTTCCCCAGCTATTTCATCATTAACATTTTCTTCCTAGTAAAATTTTATTTCTTTTAAGGTTCAGCCTGCGTGCTTCAGTCATGGACTTTTAGCTGAGAATATTCCGGAGTGGATGAATCAGTTTGCTGTTTGTGACAAACCCTTAATATAGATGTTCAAATAAAGCATTCTTTTAAAAATAATTACTTAAAAGTAACTTTTTTGCAGAAGTGGTGTCTCAGATCTTTAAAATTGCTACTGTCTACAGACCAGATTTTAGATTGCAACTTGCCAAAGTATTCATTCATTTAGATGCCCCTCTTACAAACTATTGGATCATTCATTCCATGTGTAGCTAAACACTGAAATGAATCGGAAATGTCACATCAACCACTGCTATGCTGGCATTGCCCACTTGAGAGGGAATATAGATGACAGATTTTCTCTAGCCCATTTCGTCTTGAAACACTGTGGCAGGAAAGGAGGATTATTGAGGCTGTCAAAGGGATAAGTACTTTGGCATACATTCTCATTATCTCTAGCTTCCTTGGTGGAAGAAAATACAGTAAATCACTTCAAACACAAAACAGTAAAGACCCTTGGCTTTTAAAATCATGGCTGGTATTGCCATTAATAGAAAGCAGCAGCTCTGTGACATACTTAGGTGCTGCTTGTACCTTTTTTGACAGTGTTCATATAAACCTGCCAGTGACACACCATTAGATCACATGATTCTAATATTTGATTCTAACATTGTTGTTTTTCCTTAGAGAAGAAGAGGAAATAAATGCTTATTTTATTTTGTTCTTTTCTTCATGTTCTTTCTTCTAATGGTGAAAAACAATTGATAACCAGTTAGATTAATTTATTTGCTTTGCAGTGATAAATGTGGATAAGGAAGTTAATCATGCAGAAAGAGAGTATCTCAAGTCAATTCTTCTAAAGCTGGATCCATCTGCTGACAGGTACAGATTAATACTGAAAAGCACTATTATAGGTTGTTGTAAATAATGCTCTTGGTTTTCCTTTTTGTTTGTCTTTACTGACAAGGTAATCCTAAGTGGTTAATATATAACTAACAAGAAGAAAAAGAATAGTTTCAGCTAGGAATGATACCTGCGTTCTGATGTGTCTGCTGGTCTTATTTCTTCTCCGAGTAGGTGCATATGGAATGGAATATTGCAGTCTCATGTAATGTTTGTTTAGTGCTGTGGTTTAATTTTGGGGGGGTATGTCTGTGTTTTGTTGGTGGGTTTTTTTAAACAACTTTGTTTTACAAAAGAGGATTTCTAGATTCTATCATCAGTAGTCTTATCAGTAATGAATTTGAAAAGCACATATCTATGTGATGGTAGAGTGGTACATTTGTTGCTTAGTGAATTCAGAATACTAAAAGGAGTCTTAAGAGCTGCAGGAGTGTTCCTTGGCCCCAGAATTAAAAAAAAAAAAAAAAGTATATGTGTATATATATGGATGTAGCAGACGTCTATTATGTGCATACATATGAGAAAAATTGTAAATTAGACTTGTTCAATTTCATAGTAATAAATTTGTTCTTATTCGGTTTTTTTCATTGAGATAGCATGTGCATTTCTTGGAGAATGAATGACATACTTTGATTCTGTTTCTTCTTGAATGTCAATATTCATGAAAATAGTACAACTATTAATTTAAAGATCCATTTAATTTTTAGAAGACTAGGATACCTGCTGATTGCATTTGAAGTGTGAGAGTCATTTGTAAATCTTACTCACAAATCACTGATTCACTTCAAGAAAGAGAGAGTGATCTCTCTAAATATCACATCCCTTTCTTTGCCATCTATATTAGGAAGGTTGCTAAACGTATTCTACTAAAGCATATTTTACTAAGACTTAACAATAATGAGAATAAAATACTCCCTTTTTTTCCCCTGACAGATAATTTAGTTGCTAAAGAAATTTCCCTGTCCAGCCATCCAGGACCACTGTGGCTTTCACACTTCACCTGATCTGGGGCTGAGGTCCCTTTGCAGCCACACCCCCCCCCACAGTCCCAGTCAAATTCCAGTTGCCCTCACCAACTCCAGCCCAGGTTTCCAGTTGCTGAGTCTTAGAGGTCCCAGTCCATAAAATAATTTAATTTTTGGTGCAGTTTTTAAATAGGACAATAGCATTTCAAGTTGGAGCATCAGAGGAGGGACCCTGAACAAAGGAACCCCTGGGCTTTTGTACCCTCACAGGACAGTCTGGAGGTTCATGAGCTCCTGCTGTGTCCCTGAGTGTCCCTCACCTGGCTGTACCCGAAGGCTGGGTGTTATTGGCTCCTGCTGTGTCTCTGAGTGTCCCACCCCTAACTGGGCCACAGGTCCCTGTGCCCTTTGTTGTGCTGAGGGTGATGGTTCACAGCCTCCTGCCTTGGACTGGGCTTCCTCCAGTGCTCAACCTGCATTGGATGGATTCCTCAACACAGTGAAACAACAACTGGTCTGTGTGATGCTATTTCCCCTATAAATACTTAGATAACTATACTAAATTTTTTACAAACCTGAGGTAAAAGTAAAGTAAAATAACAGCAGTGAGCTTTTTCTCAGAACAGAAGCATTCACCTCTTACATGTGCCATCATGTCACTACTGTCCCCTGTGTTACAAAGTGGGTTGTTTCCTGCAGTTATCAGAATCTCTGGTTTGGCTTATGCTGAAATTTCATTCCCCTATTGAATAAATAGGAAGGCAGATGTTCATCAGTAGGCCAGTTTCCCATTTTATTATAGCAAGAAGACCACCAAGAAACAAAATTTATGAAAAGATTCTGCCCATACACCACATTTCCACCTCTATACATTTTAAACTTGTAAAATAGTGTGGCTTTTCTTGTTTTTATCATTTGTAATTTGATTTTTGACCCTTTTTTGAAAGCAACCCTTTTTTGACCCTTTTTTGTGTGTATGTGTTTAGCCTAAAATTTACAGTGGTCAGTGATCCCCCAGAAGGTGAACAGGATCTTGAATGTGAGGATATTGGGTTTGCTTATGTCAGCTTAAAAGAGATATTCCAGAAGCAAAAAGATATCATTGAGCAAGATATTGATGGTAAGTTTTAAAGATCACTTTCTTGTAAACTTCTGTAGCTAAAATTTGTTGAATTTCTACTTTGCTTTGCAGATGTTACTGTGCAAGTAATTGTTTGACATTGTTTCAATAAGAAACTCTTTAATACTGATATCATCTACTAATAACATCCACATTTGTTTGCAAAAGTCTGCAAAAAATATCTATTAGTGTTACTCCTTAAAGACTGTTTTTAAAAAACCCCAAACCAAACAGCATTCTCACCTCATAGAAATTAATTTATAAAACCTAAGAACTTTCACTGCTACAGTTATCTCTTTCCTGCATCATACTTCCTCATGGTGGGACAATAAATACGTATTTTGTATAAAAATTTGTTTTATATTAAAATTTTTATCAGCAATTTGGTATTACTAACATCTATGTTTTCTTTGAAATTAAATTAAACCCCCAAGTACCTCAAGGCAGTTTCTTCCATATGAAACATGTATGAGACAATAAGAAATACTGGTGGTTTTGATTAGGAGTCCATTTCATTGAGCACCCTTCTGTAACAGACTGTGACCAACCCAACTCATTGTGACTCATTAGAGCAAAGTGATGTGAGTAGGAAGTGTGGAATCTCTTCCATTTCCTGGCGTCACAGGATGCATTTTTATAACACTGATGAGAAGACTCAAGACGGCTTTTTGGGTCCTTTTGTCAACCATGACATTAATATTCTCCTCGCTCAATTTCCTGTTCCCCATGGCAGCAGGGACATGGTTACCAATGGTACATTTCTCTCTATCTTTTCCTCTCAGTCCTCTTCCCCAATAAGTGAACTGCTTCGATGATTGGATGCAGAGCACCCAAGTTCACAGGGTGCCTTTTGCAATAGCAAGAGTTCTAGTGAGCCTCAGCAGAATGCCAGGCTAATGTAACTTTACTACTCCTACTACTGCATCTAATTCCTGTCCCTTGAGCAATGAGGGGCTGAATAATGAGGGAAAGAAATAGGCTTTCTTATCCTTTCCCATTATCATGCGTGATTTGCATCCATGCTGTTGCTAAAATACTGGAAGTTACAGGAACACAATAAGGAAAATTCTAAGAACAATCAAATTTCCATAATATGGAAAAATAATATGCAAATTTGATGCATTTCCTGCTGTGGCTGAGCAACTTAAGCTTTTCTCCACCCAAAGTACAAAAGCTGCTCCAAAAATGTATTTTGTACTCTCTCACTGGAATATTGATTTTTGTTCTGGAATTTATGGCCATACTTCCCACTGCCATTATTCCCATTTGATAAGATTTATTAGTTATGTAATCATAATTTTTGAAAGTCACTTTTCACAAAACTCTTAAAATTTCTAACCATCATTGGAGAGAATTATTCGGACCAGAAAGACTGGGTTTTATTACTAGTTACTGTAAGCTAATCATTACCATGTAATGACACCTATTTCAATATTGTGAGGAACATTTCCTCCCCTGACTGTCAGACATTTAAACTAATTTTTACTTTATGCTAACTATATCTGAGAAAATTATAATAATAGCTAGAAATACTTTTACTGTTTTTCCGTTCCACACTCTCCCCTTTCCTACAGATGCTGTGCAGTTTTTTGGGGATTTTTATTGCATCCATAACATATAAACTTGCATATTTTCCGAAAATTAAGATGTTTCAGAAAATTTAAATTAATTTTTTGTTAAAATATATCAGATTCTGGCAGAATAATATGTCTGTATAATATCTTGGATGAAGTCATTGTAAAAGGATCAGTTCTTCGGATCTGGACAGAGATGTCAATTAAATGTAAGGTTACAATGAACAGAATTCCTAAGTAGTGTTGTACATGTTCTCCGAGTTGGATATTGGTTTAAGGAAAAATAATAAACCTAGACACAGGAAAATTCATAGGACACTACTGCATGAAGACTAAGTCATTCTTAAGTTAGATACCAAACTTTTTTTAATCTTTTTGAGGATTGCAACCATATATCTATCTCATATTTGGTTCCTTTCATTGTTGATTGTGTCAAAGTGATTTATGTGAAATTTGAAGCAATTAAAGTGAATGGCTAAGCAAGAAGATGGATGAAAAATATTAAAGTCAAAATATCTAACAGTATGTCTCAGATATAATAGGACAGTATAAAAAGTGAGAAAATAGAATTAGTGTTATCTTCTTGTATAATTAACTACTATTACCCTGCTCTACTTTTAAGTAAAAAGGATACAGATCCCTGAAGTCTGCTCTTAAAGTTGACACTTCACTGAGTGATTTGTCAAAGTGGATTTGGACCCATCCATCACGCACAGTGTATTGGTGTATTTTTACTTAAAACTATTCCTTTGTATGTAGATATGTCTTTAATAGAATTTGGAACATCTTTATTTACATATTCTGAAAGATAATTATTTTATAGAGACAATTATTATGTTGATTTCTTCCTTTCTAAATTAATTTTAACACTAATACTTTTATTGATGTATTTGCTGGTTCTAAGGGTGATAAATTTCCAGTTGCCTGAGGACTGAACTGCAAGATTGTTTGTTTGTTTACTTATTTATCTTTTTTTAGCCTATGCTAGTTGCCCTTTAATCTGTCCAAACACTAAAGAAAATTATCAAAACAAAACTGAGATCTTAAATACCTAATGCTGTTTTCTGATGTTTCCTTTCTAGTTTTTGATTCACAAGATGCCAGTGCAGTAATTGGAAAGCTCACAGTGACAGTGGAAGCCCTCAATGCACTGCGTTCAGTCCATGAGGAATGCAAAAATGATTAGGAGGCAGGAAAGGGACATTTGCCTATTGAAGTCCTTGCTCCCAGTGTAAAGATACACTTGATGATTCATCAAAATGAGACCTTTGTCATTCTTGCAGTATATGTAATGTAAAATGTATAAGAAAAACATGCTTGATGTCTAGGTATAAAGTTTTGTACACTTTTCAGTCTATTTTCTTATTTTTAAGTTCCTTGCTGAATCATACTTCAGGATCTCAACACTTGATAGTATCACAGTCTAATTTAGTTCCAGCAAAGTTTGGTTTCAAATGCAAGCTTGCTTGTAAATTATCAGATACCACTTGAGGGTATTTTGTCTAAGGAAATAAGTGATGGTGAACCTTCAAACAGAAATGCTTGTAGATTCTTACTAAGAGTAGTTCTATCACAATACTCTGTCAGAATACAATAATTGGTGTTCGCGGTGACCTCAAGGAGTTTTCAGTCCAGTCCTGCACAATTAGGTATTGTGTTAGGCCATGTTGCTCAGGGCAGTATCCAGCCTGGTCTGAAAACCTCTGAGGATGGGAACTGCTTAACTACTCTCTACACAACCTGTTCCAATGCCTGACTGTTCTCATAGTGAAAAAAGGAGATGCATTTCTACACATTATGCCAATCCAAATTGAAGCCAAAGCTAGTTTAAAGGATGTGGAGCAGCTTTTGCACTTAATGCACCATCTAATAATTTATTTTGGTTTTTTTTAATTCTAGGGATGGCGTGTTTTTAATTTGTTTCAGCCATTTAATGTTTTGCACAGAAGTAAAAATAACAAATAATTTTAGTGTTGATTGTCAGGCTTTGCAGTATGCCATCAAATTTTCTTCCAGTTTTGTGGAGCAGTTGATAAAAAATAGCTGTTACTGTTATCAGTGTGGTTTGCACAGGTAAAGTTTCTGTAGATTTCAGTGGTAAACAATTTTTTATGGTTTATTCCTGGGTTTGGAGTATTTTTATATTAGAGTTAGATTATTTTAAGAGTAAGGATAGCTGCAACAGCGCAAGACAAGTCTTCCACACAATTAACAATTATTTGTTTCACATTTTTATGCATTTGGAAAATAATCTACTTTCTATTTAGAGAAACTCATTCTTGTTAAAGGCAGAATTATTTCCACATGCATTAAAGTCACAAGAACTGAACGATTCTTGAAAAAATGTTGAAAAATGTGATCCTTCTACTGCAACAAAAAAATAAATCAATAAACTCTCTTTTGCTTGTTATAAACCAGTGGTTATTCTGATTACCTACTCATAAGTGGCTACATAAGCTGACAGCCTTTGACTTCAGTGGTAAGGAACAACTGAACTTCACCTTAACATGAGAAAGGACTTCTTTACATTGAGGTTGGCAGAGCACTGGGACAGCTTCCCAGAGAGGTTGTTGAGTCTCCCTCTTCAGAGACATTCAAGACAAAAACTTACCTGGGGATGTTCCTTTGTAACCTCTAGGTGGGCAGTTGGACTAGTTGATCTCCAGAGCTCCCTTCCAACCACCAACTAACTGTTCTGTGAATATGTTTCAAATCAATGCCTTTGATTGAGGATAAGTAAAGGTAAGAGGTTGACATAGCTTGGCCTATGAAATTTGCAGCTACTTCAAGGATACATTGCAAGTACAGTCGAGCCAGCCTGACTCCTTTCAGTTATGGCAGACAGTGTAGAAGGGGCACAAAAGCCAGGCCTTGCAGGTTTAGTGGGCTCTGGTAGGGTTTTGAGGAGAACTTGTTCCCCAGGGGGCTGATGTGCTGGGAGGGGATAGGAAGGGGGACAGCATGGAGTGTGCTGGTACAACTGGACTCTGACCCTTCCAAGTAAGGATATTCTAAGTTTCGGTACATAACACATTTCAAAAACACTGTGAATCTTGAACATTCATTCTTTAATAAAATTCAAATATGAAAGTAAACATAATATTAAAATATTTATTGAGTATTAATGTTTTTCTTTTCTTGGCTTTTTTTTTCTTTTTTTTTTTTTCAGTTTTGGCCATGCTGTCTTTGTCTCCTTTTATTCAGTATTACTGTCATTGTCAGAATTTTGCCATTTTCTCTTTCTTTCATCACACTTGGTGCACTTCACAGTCACTTGGATGTGGCCAATTCAGGAGAATTCTGTGCAGTCTAGAATTATGCAGTTTGATTCTGATATGGAGAAGAGGATAAGTCTGAAGGCACTGCTAATAAGGAAATTGTTATCCATTAGACTCTGTACTGTGTACTGCTAAAACATGGTATATTTAAAGAAATAGAAACTTGAGTTGTTAACATTGTGAAGAGGAAATTTTAAAAAACTTAATTTTGCATGCATTATGACTTACACTATTAAAAGACCGACAAACTATAAAATAACACAGAATGTTTGAGAATAAAGCTATTTTATGATAACAACTAGTATAGTTCAGAAAAGTAGACAAATTTTTCATGGCAAAGTTAGTACTGAGACATGACCTGATTTAAGGTTAAATTTCCAGTTAGTCCTCACATGGTATTCCTTTCATTTCTTCATCTCTATTTGATAAATATTTGTAACTGCAGTGCCTGTTGGTACTGTAAAGGCATGCACATCTTCATGGTCTTCAAACCTGGTTTAACCAATTTTAAAGTCAATGTGGAACAAATCATTACAACAAGAACCTTGAAAGATTCCCTGTAGTAGACTGTTGGGTTCCCGGTGAATGGGTACGATGGACGGAGACGAGAGATCTCTGAAGCTGGGTCCTGGAAATTAGAGTTTATTGCAAAGGGCGTGGGCACAGGGGCCCTGCTTGGAGCTGCCAGCTGCAGCTCAGAGCAGGTCCGGGGTGGGGGAGGTGGAGAGAACAAAAAAAAGACTGAAGAGCAAGAGATAAGAGCAGCAAGAGAGAGAGCAAGAGCAGGAGTAAGAGAGCAAGGTTCTTGTTACAATGCAACAAATCCTCTTCCATGCTGAATATTCTAATTTCCATTAACCAATCTATTACAAGATACAAGTCCTATGGCATTTACATACAACCTATCAGAATCCTTACGTTACCATACTTATCAGCAAGCAGAGGGTCTTGCTCATCTAAACAAGAGGGGATTACTCTCAGCCGGACATACCAGCTTTTCAGTTGTTCAGCAACTAAGGCTTGGTATGTCAAAGGTTGCTTTCATTTCAATCTCGCTTACAGTTCCCATATTCTTAAAATCTTTTGTCAGGCAATCACATTTATAAAGCTTTCCTGTTTCATCTTCCCCAACAATTCCCAAGTGAATAACCTGCCTGGCAACCTGCCAAGGCAAGGTGAGGTAGATTTGCTAAGGTGCAGTAGTGATGAGATCGCTTTCTGCTGAAGCTTCAACAAACTATCATGTGAGATGCACTGCAATACCATTCTCTCTGGCAAGCAGAAAATGGGATGAAGTTAACCAGCTGTGTGTGCTGGTCTGCCAAATCAGGTCTGGCAGCATTTACTGCCGTGTTACTGAGGAGTAGGTTCATCAGCAGGTGCAGAGCCTTGGTGCACTTGAGCCTTGCAAAGGGAGTACAGGAGATGGGAAGTTTGGTGAAAGCACCAGCTCTTCTCAGAGCACAGCCTAGGAAGATGGGAGGGCAGACCCCCAACCCATAGGTGGGGAACAGTTTCTGTCCATTTTCCTGCTGAGATTGCAGCCAGCAAGGGTAATTAATTGATATAGACTGCCCCTCTTCTGTAGTTCCAAGTCCCCAGTCAGACTGGGTGAGCCAGGACTATCCACAGTTGGTACCTCACATTAAAAGCTGGATTCCTTCAGTCCTACCAGTCCACAGACTCATGAGATTCAGAAGCTTCATCATGTGTTTGGGGAGTAGATTTGATGCACAGGTTTCCACTTCAAGAGACCAACCTTGCTTTGTGGAATATCTTAGACAGAAGAAATCAGGGCAATAATGGCCTGGTGCACCAGAGTCTTGCAGAGGGGAAGTGAAATGTGGGTTCTTGTCATCTACTGCTGTGAAAGTAGATCATGAATGAGAGACCTACATGGGCATGTGAAGGTTTAGGCCAGAAACCTTCAAACCGTTGTTTCCCGAACTTGGGCACTGGTGAAGGATTTCGGATTTAGCATATTTCAAATTTCTACTGGGAATTTCTGAATTGGAAAGAGCTAAGAGATTTCCCTGTTAGCTGTATGTAGAGAAGCTCTTGCTTGTGTGGTTGTAGTCCAATGAGGTCAACTTGTCCCACCATTTGGAACGCAGCGAAGAGAGAGCTTTATAGACTTGAGCATTTTTAGCTTTCTTAAGCTATATACCTTTAAGATATTCTTGCAGGAATAAAACAGTTTGGTTCGATAGATCCTCTTATTAGAGGATTCTGAAGTGTCCTAATATTGTACCTATAGTACATTTTGAGACCTGAAGTAAGCACTGCTTTTTCCAGAAATGCAAAATGCGTTGTGCTTCATAAAAATGCTCCCAAATTTTTAACACAAATTCACCACCTCTTGAAAGGCAGGGTGGTCATGAAGTAAACTCTTGTTCACTAGCAAAGGAGTAACAGGAAATGGAGAATTTTCAGAAAGCTCTTGATGCCTAAGGAAAAACAAGCCAATGTAAAAAGGCTGAATGTCCACCACATACTGCTTATCAGAGTGCTGAGCCTTAATGCCTGGGCTGTAATGGTAATATACAAGAGCACAATTGAGATATTAGCAGCAGAGCAGGACTTAGAAGAAAAAAAAAAAAAANTTACCCAAAGGCTTAATTAAATGCAATCTCCATATGTACATGCACAAAAGGGTACTAGATTTTCACCATGGGAGTTCAGCTTAAATACTTAGTCTAAGGTGTTCAGACTTCCATTTTAATAGGTTTATAACTGTGCATTCGTATGTACTACAGTTGCTTGTGCTTATATACACAAAAAATGCAAGTGTAACTCAGTGGGGTTAAAAAGAAGCTGTCTCTGTCATCAGGTTTTGTTCCCCAATGACTGAAAACGTTAATTCAAAACGCAGGGTTCGGTATGTTCTTATGGTCCTGAATATAGAAGAAATAAATAAAGAATGGAAAATGGAAGATAACTAATCATCTGGCAAGCTAAACAACCAAACATTAAAATTAACTGCAGCCTGTTACAAGCCCTTGGTAAGGATGCAATGACAAGATGCTGTTTTGATGAAAAACCTCAAGATTGCACTACCACATCAACTCCCTTTCTTTATACAATTTGTTGTAAATTATAATCCTAAAGTTCATTCACAGGTGACCTTTGTTACTTGCCTGCAGGAAAATCTAAGTCAATATGGTGTTCAAAGCAATCTGTACAGCTGTCTAGTTCTGGTGAGTGAGAACTCCCTGGAAATAAGACAAGAGTGTAATGACTTTTTAGCTATGACAATTCAATTAACAAGTTAGAAACCACAGAAAGTGTGTTGTGTCATCTTTAGTGTGCTAGTAGATCTAAGGTAGTATACAAAGGTATGGTGCCATTTTATGGCAGATAATCAATATCATCTTACAGCTTAAAAATGTTCATTTCTCATTTATTCACCTACAGAAGCACAAATCAGGGCTGTTGAAGTAATCAAGAACAGCATCATCACCCAGTTACAGACACAGGAGATGCTTCTGATATTAGGAACTGTGGGAACCAGGGCTTGTCTCTGACTGCCCTGGAGGCTCGGAGACCCGGGCAAGGGTCTCAGAGACCCTGGCACACAGCCCAACACACCTGTGGTTTGGATTTTGGCCTGTGGGAATGATTGCCGGCCTTGGGGGAGGAATTACAAGTCATAAGAATTTGAACAGAGCAGTGGTGAGTTTGTTACAGGTTGTAAAAGTAGTTTTTGGGTTTTGGTACAGGGGGGTGTGTGATGCCAAGATGGAGGAATCTCGTGGCTTTAGGTTTCCTCCTTCTTCTTCTTCTTCTCTCCATCTTCTCGGTGACGGGGACATGACTGATTGGTTTAGAGTAGAATCTGACTGTCTAATGTAGAGAATAGGTATTGGAAATTAGTTGGAAATAATGTTATACGTAGTTTTAGTATAAAAGATAAACCCTGCCTCTCAGAGGCAGCAGAGGGGGAGAATGCCTTCGACCTGCCAGAAAGACCTCGGCAGGGCAGAGAAAAAATGTTTTAGATAAGAGAGAATAAACAACCTTGAACGCGAAACCTGAAGAGTTTCTGCTCTCTCTTTCTCTCGGGCTGGAAAAAAGAACTTTTATGTCACCAGGAAAAAACAGCAAAATAGCACAAAATCCGACAAGGAACCACAGATATTCTGCTAAAACCCAGCAACTGCTCTGCAGAGCCTTTGAAAATAGCAGTGGCACAGCAGGAACATGAGTCCTTAATGCCAAGGGTTGGAAACAATGCCTGATTATTGTTGGCTTGCTTCAAGGTTCAGTTCCATATACAGAAAATTAAGAATATGACTTTGAACTTGATATATTCTTTGAATTACAATCTCCTCCCTTTAAAACAAAAGCACTGAGAGCTCTGTGGCTTTAGTGTAAAAATGATCCAAGAGCTCCATAGTGGCTGGCCATACTGACTCAATTATTTCTGTCAGACTGCAAAGAAAGGATTACATCCCTAAATGTAATCTCTCATGAAAACCAGTGTCTGACACAGATTGCAACTTATGCTGTTCTGAACCAACCTACTGTATTCTCTTAGTAAACAAACAAAAAAAAAAATACAAGGACTGAATACTTCCCTATGCAAAATGCACAGGAAGTCTTCTTTTCTTAACAAAAACATTAATTTTTTCAACTAAAAATTGTTATCTTTGTAATAGACTGTAGGATTCAAAACTGTTCTTAAAAAAAGTTTAAAAATTTACACTTAAACTTTACCATTGGGACTATAAACATACCTCTCTAAACCTGCATAGTAATTGGTCTTCCATAAAACCAGATTCCATTCAACAGAGCTTTTGCATAAGGCACTGTGTTCTGGTTTGAAAAGCAAAACCAGTGAGATACCCCAAGTCAGAAATACAATTTATTAGAAAAAAGGAAAATAAAACGAAAAGGAAACAAAATATATGAAATAAGGAAAAAGAAAACGACTGACAGAGCCAGAATACAACCTGACACCCTGTGGGTCAAGGTGTTGGCAGCAGTCCAGTTGCAATGGTGGCTGCAGTCCTCCTGCAGTAGCAGCTGTGGCTCTGTTGGAGCAGTGATCCTGGAGAAAGGTGCAGCCTCTGCTGAAGGTCCAATGGTGATGGCTGGGCCTGTTCTTCCTCTGGGAGCCCAGTGGAAAAGGCTGCCTTGGTGCTCCAAGTCTCAGGTTTTTATCCAGGTAGAGGGGCTCGGTTCCCCTCCCTGGCTGGAGCATTTCCCAAAGGGATGATGGAAGTTTATCAGTGGACTCAGTGGCCCATGAGCAGAAGACCCATCCCTGGAGGGAGGATGGGCCGTGGAGGAGATAAGGAAACTGCTCTTGATGGTTTCTTATCAGCTGGCTTATCAACAGAAGATCACATCACTACCCCCCATCCCAGTTCCAACGGATGGTGATAGAAT
Organism: Thryothorus ludovicianus; assembly: GCA_013397245.1. Lineage (NCBI taxonomy): Eukaryota > Metazoa > Chordata > Aves > Passeriformes > Certhiidae > Thryothorus > Thryothorus ludovicianus. The sequence continues at coordinate 95,916 of VZTB01018016.1, forward strand.
AACACAACCCTGATTATATTTTACATTGCAACCCATGACACACTGATACTTTGTGTTTAAAGCAGGCAGATACAAAAGGCTTTCCCTCTTTGTCCTCACAAATCATTACTTTGGTTAATGGTCCAGCCTGAAAGAAATTTCTATTATTTAGCAGAGACTGACACTTCATCGTGTTTTGAATATTTCATTATTTCTCTTTGGCTATAGTCAGAAACCATAAGCTTCTTACTTTGAAAATGTCTCTCCACATTCTCAAAGCTCAAATTCTGAACCTTCTACAAGCAAAAATCAGCTCCTAAAATGTTAAAAGGGAACCAAACATCAGCTCATGTTTAGTCTTTCATAACCAGAAATTTTATTTTTTTTAGGATGCCATACCATAATAATTACCTTCCCAAAGGGGAAGACAAATTTACTGACTCCATTGCAAAAGTCATCTTTCAGTTCATAAATAAAAATATTAATAGTTTAGAAGTAGCACTAGATACTTGCTCATCATTTGATGGAGGGGAAGAGCTTAAGTCAGGGGTGCATGTTTAGGACTATGCCATAGCAGGAATATTGAACTGGATATTTTCCAAGACAGGGCAAGACTACAATAAGCATAGGCTGTTGCAGCAAAAGGGAAAGCTGAATGAAAACGAGGGAAAAAGACAAGTTACTGGGATGACCTAAAGACCCAGATAAAAGCTGGGAGCAGGATGGCTGCTGCAGATCATGCAGAAGAACAATGCAAAACTATGTTCTAAGAGTATCTTCATTGTTTTTGCAGTTTGCATTGTATTACTCATGTTCTCTACGAAGATAAACTTTCTTAAGCTCACATTTGCAGTTATACAGCAATCTACTGTTTAGTCTTGAAAATAGGTAGGAGCTCGGTCATCAAACAGGTGTTTGAAGACTTTGTGTTTCTACACTGTCACTGAAGGGTTGGGGTTTGAAGAGATGTCTGGAGATCATGTCGTCCAACTTTCCTAACTGAATACCCATTAGTGGAATTTTTCTTCTCGAGCATTAGAACAGCGTTTCGATATTTAAGGGTACCCGTCTGCTACCTGCAGGAAGAGCTCGTAGAAGATCTCCTCCCTGACTCGGCTCCTGTCCAGAATAAAGTAATATCTTGATTCTCTAACACTAAAAACGTTGGAGAATTATTTTAGTTTTTCTTGCAGTTTCGGTGACAATAGCGACCCATGCAAGTCCCAGGCGAGTGCATTTGCGAGCATCGCACAGGGTTGCTTCGGGGAAGAATGGACACTTAGACGCTCAAGGGCGGCCTCTGGCAGAAGGAAAGACGCAGCAATGACCATTATTACCGCAGATCCCTTGCGCGAATCCCTCCTTCTGCAGGGACTTCTGGGGAAACCTCGACGGCCAACCCGCCGCTGTCACGACAGGGCTGGGGACAGTCAGTGAACACAGGGCAGGATTCAGGGGCGACGCTGGAGCTGGGGCAGCTGCACAGGGCGAACAGGGTCAGCGGAGGCTCAAGGGAGTTGTGGCGATACCGAGAGACGCCCAGCTCCTGCCCGGGAACGTGGCCGCCTCCACCCGGGCCCGGAGCCGCGACTGGTGGGCTGCAGCTTCTTCCCCGCCCTCCCGGGCGGCCCCGAGGCCATTCTTGCGCACCCGCTGAGGCTTTTTCATCTCACGGCTCCTGCGACCTCATCCGCCGCTGCCACCGCCGGGCCAGCGCTCCGCCACACCGCTCTCGGCGCTCCACTCCCGCGCAGGCACCGGGCCCGGCGGCGGCCCCGAGAGGCGCTCAAACGCTGGGCGGCAGCGGCGGTATCGGTGCCGCAATTCCGCGCTTTGCACTCCGAGGGTCGCCGCCGTTGTGCACGTGGGACGGCAGCGGCGTGTCCGTGCCGGTGTCCGTGCCGGTGTCCGTGCCGGTGTCCGTGCCGGTGTCCGTGCCGGTGGCCGTGCCGGTGTCCGTGCCGGTGTGAGGTTGCCCCACCGCGGCCCTGCACCCGCGGGTTTATCGGCTTGCCTGCAGTTCGGCATTTCGGCCGGGGGACAGCAGCACCGCTTTTCGCGGCTTCTTGACTGCAGGAGCAGCCAGTGACCGCACGGTGGCGCTCGCCAGCGCCGCTCGGCCCCGCGGGGCCGCCAGGGGCAGAGCGGGAGGTCACAGAGGAGCGGGAAAGGACACACAGAGGGAGGTGGGGAGATGCACGGGAAACAAAGAGATGATATACACCAGATCCACCCACGATAATGCTCAACAATTAATTTGGGATAACTCATATGAAGCAAACTAATCTAACTGACCCACACTGGATGATCCACTGCAAGCCCACCCCCAAACTGCAAACATTTCACCCCAAATTTCCCCAGTTGTTGGTTTCATTGCCATTTTGGAGTTTTTTTGCTAGTATTAAAATTGGGTTTTACTTTCCCAAATACACAATTTGTCAATTTTCTTGAGCTTTTACGCTACATAAAAACTAGGTGGTTTTTGCTTTTGGCTCTGCGTGTGAAACTGGGGGGATTTTACAGACCAAGCACCAGTGCCCACTGCCAGCACCATGAAAGCCCCTGGAGATGCTGCTGCTCTGCGTCTGCACAGCATCCAGAGGGAGCAGCACAGCAACACTCAAGGGACAGGATGATGGACAGTGTCAGAGGCGTTCAGCTTTCCTGAGAACATTCTGTTTTCAGAATACAGCTGGCTGCAGACTCTTCATGAAGCTCAACCACATTTCACCATGGACACCTGATGAAGCCAGTAAAAGATGCCGATTTTCCCATCGTGCACATCTATGCCCTCATCTATCCTGGAAGACAAGTGCTTCCAAGGCTGATGTAGGCAGGCAGAGCGGAAGAGCCCCCAGGGCTCCTCTCCCCGAGGCTGAGCAGAGCAGAGCAGAGGTTGTGCCCTCAGCCTCTTCTACACTTTTATCACTCCAGCTTCTGCACGGGCATTGCTCCAGTGCCCATACCTGCCTGGACCTGGTGGCCCCAGCCCACACACCATGCCCAGGCGCAGCCTCCCTGTCCTACAGTGCCCCTTGCACCCTTGCTGGCACAGCCCAGTTTTGCAGCTGCCCTTGCTGTCTGGGCACACTGCCCACACCTGCCCACCTTGTCCTCCAGGGTCACTCCAAAAGCCAAAACTGGTCACCAGCTCCCTGGCTCCTGCAGGGCATCAGCCCACTGCTGTTGCACTGTACTATTATATCACAAATGGTTTGGCCCTGTAACCCCTGTAATCTCAAGTTTCCCTCTCACCTCTCAGATTTCCCCCTACCTTCTCAGGTTAAAGCCCCTCTCCCTCTCTTACCTGTCCCATCGTCTCCTACTGGCTTTTGGTCAAGCCTCCCCCCTCCCTCTCTCCCCAGGGTATAAAGGTGAACCACACTGGATATCTGACATCTTTTGCTCTCCTGACTTCTCTCTGCTGTCCTTTCTTATTTCTGCCCTCCCCCCCCAACACCTCGTGGCTCCCTTCTGCCATTCTCCCTGCTCTCCTAGGACCTATTCTCTAAAAAACTCTTAGGACTTTTAATGTCAGGAGAGCATTTCAGCTGTCTCTCATTCCTTAGTGTCCTTGAGGAAATGCCTAGGAGTTTGCGCTAGCCCAGCTTAAACCCATTTTAAGGGCATTTCATCACACTGCCAGACTGGTGCTCAGCGTCCCCACCAGCCCATTCCCTTCCCACTTAGTGCAGGCTGTCAGTGTGATCGCTTGTACCCTCCACAGAAAAGACACGAAGAGCAACCCCTGAGGGATCTTCCCAGTGCATGGCCTGGGGATCAGCCAGGCTGGGACACTGCCAACACCCTTGAAGCCAACACGGCTGGGGGTAACCCCTCAAGCTGACCCCTCAGGCACCACTGGCTATAGGAGAGCTCAGCCAGCTCTCCCCAGATTCCGGCTTCTCCTGCACACTCAGAAGCATTTGTGCTAACACCTTTGCAGGGACAGACAGAGCAGTCCAAAGGCTCTCCCATCCCTCCCTCTCTGACCTTCTGGAATATGGCTGTGGTAGTTGCTGAGATTGATGGGAGTCTCCCCAGAGAAGCAGGACCTTCTGAAGAGCAGGGCCTGGCACTGGCAGCATGGCTCCCCACTCTAGCCTAAGGATGCTCCCCAGACAGTCAGCAGTAAACATGTGGTAAACAGTTTAATTAACACACTGACAGCATCAGAAGCCAGCTTGAGCTGGACTTTATCCACTGCTCTGCTTGGCCGCCAGTCTCTTGTCTCTCTCTTCAGCAATGGTCAGGCGGATGCCCTTTCCACGGGGCAAGGAGATCCAAGGCTTGTTGCCCTGCAGCAAGGGAGAAGAAACCACATCAGGAAACCCAGAAAGCAACAGAGCTCACCCTCGAAGGAGGAAAGCAGCAAAAGCCCACCCCTGCTTATGCTGGGTCAGGTACACATGGTGGTGGCACTGGCACAGAAGAGGCCCCTAAGGAAGGTGCCAAGGATGCACAGGTCTATAGCTGCCTTTCAGTCACACCCATGAAGAATGTGCTTCAGTCAAAATCTAAACACCGCCCCTCCACAACCTGGACAAAGAACCCCTTGAGAATGGAAGAACAGCAGAGGCTTTGTGGGGGGCTGAGTCACAGCAGCTGCCCAGATCACACCAAGGTATGAGCACTGCTCAGCCCCCAGCTCTCAAGTTTCAGGGATGCTTCTTGAAAACATCATTCCTAAAGTTGCAAATGTTTTTTCCCCTTCCCAGAGTAGGAAGAAATACAAAGGGCCGAGTCAGAAGAGAGGCCAGCACTGAAGCTCCACTGTGTGAGAAGACAGCTGCCTAAGGAAACACCAAGGGTCTTAGTCTCAGCCAGCAGCCCCTCACAAGAGAACCTCCCATCTGGTGCCCCCACAGCCTTACTTTGCCAATAACGAAGATGTTGGAGAGCCTGGTAGCAAAGCTGTTGCCATTGGCATCCTTCACATGAACCACATCAAACGACCCAGGGTGCCTCTCCCGGTTGGTGATTACCCCAATACGGCCCAAGTTGGCACCGCCGGTCACCATGCACAGGTTACCTGAGTAAGGGAATACAGGTGTGACAAGAGCTGGCACCAGGTGCTGTCAAGTCCTTCCACTTGGGCTGTCTGCCCATATCAAATATTCTCATCCCACCTGTGCTAGCACTGCTCACAGCCCTGTGACTGAAACCATCTCTCATCACCAAGAGACAAGCTGAAGCATCTCCTCAACAGCTTGCTGCTTCTACCTGGTGCCTCAGAATTGTCAAGTCCCTGCCAAATGCTTCCCTCCCACTGCCAGGACACAGGAAGAATCCCCTGCTCCAGCTCCAGGTGGACATGCTCCTGGGAAATAAAACCCTTTCCAAAGTTGACACCACTGCCTCTATTTCAGTGCAAATGTGCCTAGCATTTAACTTTGACACTGCTCTCAGTAGGGCTTCCTTGGTGAGGAAGGGTACAGTGCTTTAATGGGATGCAAGACTTACCGGTGTCAAACTTGATGAAGTCTGTGATCTTGCCTGTCTCCAGGTCAATCTGGACCGTATCATTCACCTTGATGAGGGGGTCTGGATAGCGAATAGTGCGGGCATCGTGAGTGACCAAGTGAGGGATTCCTTTGGTGCCCACAAAGATCTTCCTCACCTTGCACAGCTTGTACTGTAAACAAAACCAAACACATCTCAGCTGAGGCAGCAAGCAATGCCATGGACTAGGGAACTCTTGTACTCCAAAGAGCCACCAGCCAGCAGAACACCCAGATACTCATGGCTCACAAAATGAGCCCACAGAGTGACTTGTCCAGCTCCCTGCCTCAGAACAACTTTTGAACAGCTAGCACGCAGCTCTGCTACAGCCCCACTCGAAAACACCTTTGCTGTTGAGAGCAGCAGCTCACCTTGGGCTTCAGCCTCCCCACAAACACTGGCTGCATTTTCACAGGAAAGTCTTTACCAGAGCAATTCCTTTATTTTTCCCCAAAGCCCAAGGTCAACTACAGGGGCTGCACTTCTCCAGGAACGGAGAGATCTGTACCCTCCAGGGCACTGATTTCCCTCCTGCCTGTCACCCTAACTCCCCTCATAGCCACACTGAACCTCACAGATCAACACAGAGCAGTAGTCAAGAGAAGCACATCACAAGGAGAACTACATCACAGCTGGCTCCAGCACAGCCAGCTCTGCCATCGACACAACTGCATGCCTGCAGTGTCTGCCTTAAGAAGGAGATGCAAAGCAGAGTGCAGCTCACAGCTCAGGCACACCATGCCTGGGCTAAAGAAACACAAAGAAGTTGCTCTCCAGCAAGGTGAGTAGGCAGTTTTGTTGTCCTGGAAAGAAGATCAAGGCTTTTACAACACAGGCAGTTCCATGTTCCTGGTCACTATTAGCTGGCAAAGCCAAGACTCTCCTCCACCCCAAAACTCTCTGATCATGCCAACACCATCATTTCCAGCACCAGATAATGCACCTACACCCATCTGTGAACTATTTACATATAGCCAAGAGACCTCCCCATGACACAGGGTTCACCTGTGTGCCCCAATCTCAAGTGAAGCATGGCCTCAACTTTCAGGGAAGAGAAACATCAGCTCACATTCAGGAAACGACAGAGGAAGCACTGCCCCAATCAAACCAAACTGGACCCACACTTACACCACGTTGAAGCTTCTCACCTTGGCCTCCTCAAGTGTGATGCGGTGGACAGCAAACCGGCCCTTGGTATCATACACCAGGCGGAAATGCTCGCCTGTCTTCTCAATGCTGATGACATCTGATTGCAGACAGGGAAATATAACAGCAGCTGTTACCAGCTCATTACCCAAGACCCTAACTTGGGATCAAGTTCACATTTGAAAACAAACCGAGACTGCTTAACAATTGTGGTATGATTGATGAGGTTGGGATCTACCCTTGACCACAGGCTCACATCTTTTGCTGTGACAGACTGCAAATTAGCAAAAACTGCTGAAGGACAGAATATAAACAGCAACTCACCCAGGTCAAGCAGGCACTTCCGGGCTACAGGTATCTGACCATAGTATTCACTGCAGTGCACATTTCAAACGAAACAACAGCTGCTTATATCTATCTTTTCTTTAACTCCAGCAGGGAAACCTTGCCCCCCAAATAATGCCAGCTCCACAAAACACTCCTCCACCAGTGTAGAAGAGCTGCCTAAGGAATTGCCCCAACCCTACTCACCCATGAAGCCTGCAGGGTAGGTGATGTCGGTGCGGACTTTGCCATCTATTTTGATGAACCTCTGCATACAGATCTTCTTGACCTCATCTCCTGTCAGAGCATACTTCAGCCGGTTGCGCAGGAAGATGATGAGGGGAAGGCATTCCCTCAGCTTGTGTGGACCCGTTGATGGGCGAGGTGCCTGTGGACAGAAGGTTTCTGCTGGAGGCTTAAGCAGCATCCACCACGCCAGTGAAGGAAACCATGGCACCAATAGCTCTCGAAAGAGCACAGAAGAGGAGCAGCACAAAGTGCAGCTTCCACACAGGCAGCGACCGGCTGAAGCTCTCTGTTCTTGGTATTCATAGCAGTTTCCCCCATGTCTTGCCAGCCTCACAAAACTGCCCTCAACATAGCACTACCATCCATCTCAACCAAAAGTGGAAAAGCACAACAGGCAGGTTAAATGAGAACAGCCAACGACCCCATCACATCCTCTGCAAACGAGGGAACATGAACGCTATTCACAAAGACCCTAACGTTAAACAATCACCTCCTGCCCTGTCCAACAGCCTCTGTTCCGCTCGGCCCCGTGCAGCACCCGAACACTTCCCCTGATGTGACTGAAGCTACTACGACCAGCCCAGCCCCAGCCCCGGTCTCACTTCCGACTCCGGCCTCAACCCCAAATCCAAGCCCAAGCCCGACTCCAGCTTCAACCCCAAACCAGGCCCGCACTCACGAAGACGCCCGTCAGCTTGTCCAGCATCCAGTGCTTGGGTGCAGCCACGCGCTTCAAATGCTTCTTGGGGCCGCGGGCCTACAGGACGGGACGTGTTAAGGGCCGCCGCCAAGCCCGGTCCCCCCCAACCACCCCTCCCCAGCCCATTCGGACTCCCGCCCCTCGGACTCTAGCGCCGGGCTCCCTCCCGCGCTTGTCGGCCCGGATGAGGCGGCCACAGCCCGCGGTGAGCGGGGGATGGCGGCGGATGGCGGCGGGCGGCGGCGCCACCGCGCTCTCACCATGGCTGCGCTCTGCCGAGAAAGGACCGCTGCTTCCGGCCCGCCGCGGAAGAACAAAGCGGGACGGAAGCGGCGTGCGTCGCCCCCTGGCGGCTGGGAGGTCCAGGGCCGCCCGCGAGGTGACGGGGGGATCGGGAAGGCTGGTCCCTTGCTGGCGGCCCTGGCGGGGACACCGCGCTCCGAGACTCCTTGCTCCTAGCCGGATATTGTGCAGTGGTCATAGCTGGTCATCGCTGATGGCATGGGACAGCCCGCCTCGTTCTGGCTCTGCGGTTTGGAATAGTGTGTGAGTATCGGGAGTAACACCTGTGCCGGGACCTCTCCCTGCCCATACCTGTCTTCCCACACCTGTGCCCTCCCTTGCCACGGCCCATCCCAGGGTAGAGCTGGGACTCCATGCACCCCTAAACCTGACGCCGGGCCTTAGCGCCCACTCATGAAGGCAGTTCGGGAGTCAATGGGTCCCAGCTGCCCTCCCCAGGGAGGCCGACGTGTCCCCCAGTGCTCCGGAGCGCCCGGGCAGTCCCAGGCCCCCGCACCCTACCAGGTAGTCCAGGGAGTGCAAGAGCCCCACACCTGAGCGTGTCCCCACAGCAGCTCCCGTAGCAGAGTGTGGCTGGGATAGAGGTCCCATTCCCCAGGGTGACACTGTCACCGGAAACGTCGGGATAAACGAAACTATATGTTTAGATTAGAGAGCAGCTTTACTTTATTCACAGTCCTGAGTGCACAGGGGGAGCTCCACCTATGATACATGCACACCTTGAAAACTTTCCACTATTTATACACTTTAACAAAGAAATTAATGTTAATTTGCAATAAAATACACAGTTCTCTGCATTAATTAGTATTTTACCTTCTATCGTTTATAGATTTCTATTGCTTCTCATACTAATTAGTCTACATTTTCAGTCTTGTTATTATCTTATTATCTTTTTCCCAGATAAGACAATTGCTGAATTGTCTGTTCGTTTCTTTATCTCTGGGTTCTGCAAAATGTCCTTGTAGTCTATACCCTCTGTATTCTGTGTGTCCAGTTTCAGCAATATATCTCTCCCATGCTTAGTCCAATGAAGCCTATCAAGGTTGTTTTAGCAAAACTTAAAAGTTTTAGTAATTTTCCCGACCTGTGCTCCCACAATAGCAGCTTACGATAAACATTTTTAAGTGCTTGGCTACGGTGGAAAATTACACGGTTCATGATTGATTAAAACAATTAAGTTAGAAATTTTAATTAGGAAAGTTGCAAAGAAAGTTGTATAATTTTCAAGAACAGGATGGGAACATCATAAGTCGAGAAGATGCACTGGAGCTGTGGGGTGCCCGCTCTCCTTCGACCAAGGGCTGCTTCACAGAGTGTTGTTCTTCGCCGAAGTGGACGAGGGGCACAGCCGACAGAACAACGACCTTTCCAGATCACATTACCGGGCAGCCGGAGACCCGCGCCTGCCGGGCCGCCGCCACCCCTGCGCTTTCTGGGGCAGGCAGCGCGGCCCCATCTCCTCCTGCCGCCCCTTCCCACAGTCGGCCGCGTGCCGATCGCTCCCTGCGCCCGCCGCGCCGGTACCGGGGCAGCCGGGATGCTGCTCGCCGGTGGGGTAAGGCAGGAGCCCCCTGCCCCAGTAGCCGGCCGGCAGGTCCGATGGGGAGTTGAGCTCGTGGTGACCGAGCCAGAGCTCCGGCAGCTCGTCCGCCCTGTTGAGGCCAAGCTCCACCACGAGCGCCCTGAGCACCTTGTCCACCGGCCCCGAGTCGATGAAGCCTCGGCCAGCGGCCTGAGGGGGCGGCTCCGGAGTCTCCCCGCGGGGCCGTTCTGGACATGGAGCTTCTGCAGGCACAAACTGCTCGGGACATTGGGACCCTCCTGGGAGGGCCACAGAGACGGGGAGTCCCCACTGCCGGCACCTCCCCGGCACCCCTCGGCTGCTACCTCGAAGGGGTAGCAGCGTAGCATCGCCACCACCCTGAGGTCCTTCGTGCCCCGGGGAGGGGACTGTGTACAGCTGATATCCGGCGTCTCCGAGGACACGGCAGCGCTCAGAGAGGCGCGGGCTGCCTCAGGCGGGTGGGGTCCAGCGACACGGCCAGAGCGAGGGAGCTTGAGAGGCTCCCCAGCTTAACCTGCGCTTGCCTGGGCAGCAAGGCGAACATCCCACTCCGGAAGGGGGAGGTGGGGATTTCCACCCGAGAGGCACCTCACCTAAAGCCAAAACACCTGACACTTGTGGGAGTTTCCTTTTGTTTATTTTCCCAGCTGAGTTCCTGAAACTCCCACAGCTCACAGGGCAGTCTGCCTGCTGTGGGGACAGAGCACGTGCAGCCCTGAGGTGGGTCAGAGGCAGCAGCTGGCCAGCTTCTTAGCTCTCTCATTCCTCACCTTTTTCCTTGGATGGGCAGTCCCCAAGTCTGCCATCTCCCCCAGGTACTAGGATCCTTTGCTGGGGCTGTGGCAACACCAGCGTCCTGCCAGTGGTTACCACACAAGACTGGTCTCACCATACCAGGTGCCAGGGGTACATGGAAGTAGGCAAGGGGTCAGGAGTCATGGGAGCCACACCTTGCTGACTTATCTCCACACCAGATTTCCTATTGTTTCAATCAGCAGTGAAAAACAACAGAACAAAAAAACAAAGCCAAGGCCAGGTTGGGAACCCCTTTGTCTTGCTGTTTCTTCCAGCATAATCTAATTAAAGCCACAGGAAATATCCTTTCCCACAGTGACTAGACACCTTTAAAAAGCTCAGCATGATAAAAAATCCACGGGCCAAAAGAATGAGGGGACAAGGGCAGCAGAGGCCACGCTCCATGGCCCCTGGCACTAGGAGAGATCTGGCCCAGATACCTGTATACTTGTTCCCTTGCTGAGACACCTGGTGGAAACTCTCATGGGGCACCAGAGCATCTGGAAGTCATCCAAGATCTCCCCAGAAAGGAGGTGCCACAATGCCCTGCATCTCCCTCAACACTCTTGAGAGGCTCTCCAGAGTCTGGCCCCTCTGTGCGGGATTTCAAAAGTTCACGAATGGCTCTGCAGTAGGGGAGGTGCTGTGGAAGAGAGCACTGGCAGGGCAGAGTGGGTTGAAGAAGAAAGTTAAGGGCTGGAGGAGTATTTCAAGTATTTTATTTTTTTAAAATTCCCAGTTAAAAACACAATGTTTGTGCCTTTCTGTGGATAAGAGACAACCGGTGGTGCCCCAGGGTGGCCCTCAGGGCTCTCCTTCCCAAGTGGGTGGCTCGAGTGGGTGGCTCTGAAGCTGTGGCCCTGCCAGGTACATAACACCACTGGGCTCCAGCTGGGGAGGGCTCACAGGTCTGAGCAGCCCCTCTCTTAAAATACATTTAAAAGCAGTTGTGAGAACAAACTGTGGTGTTAAAAATGGAAAGAGAAAGGAGCAAGGGAGGCTCTGCCAGCACTGGAAAGCTGCGGCTAGAGGACCTACACTCCTGCCTGGGGAGAGCCACAGTGCTCATGGCATGCAGCAGCTTTTCTTCTTTAAAGAGAAAAAAACAATTAACCAACCAACAGTACTTTCTTCAAAAGTTTCCCTGCAGCCACAAATTTCATCAGTTGTTCACACAAATATGCAACCTTCTCCGTAGGAAATGCTCTTGCCTGAGCCTTCCTTTTCTGTTAAACAACGTGCTTCAGATTCCCTGCAAATAAAAGGAATAAGAAAAGGGTATTTCCACTGATATTTTAGCCTGACAGAGTGACCTGGCAAGAGGTGCCATTCCCATGCCTGATGAACTAGGCCATGATATGGGAATTCCAGCCTCAGCACAGATCTCAGTTTCCACTGACCCCTCACTCCCTTTTGCAGAGGCTGCTGCCCTCCTTCAAGCCAAGCTTTGGAAATTACCACAGGAGGACCCTACCACTGCTTTCACTATGCTGAATACTGTTTTGGGATTTGTGGACCAGCATCTGAGAGACACAAGGTCAGTCCCTGCTGCCTCATCCTTCTTTCAGGCTGAATTCACAGACAGGAGTGTACAGTCCTCCCTTACAGCTCTAGAGTGATGCTGTTCCTCCTACTGGACAGGTCCCCAGGGAGGGGATGTACTCTTCCTAGGATTGCCCTGTTCTTGGGAATGGACACTTGGAGGTATCAATGGCCATTGCACTTCCTAGCCTACTTCTAACACCAGCACACTGCAACACACACAGATGGAAAAGGACTGCCTAGCCCCAGGCTGTTCCTAGCCCCTCTGTCAGAGAGTGACGAGACAGATGGGCAAGGACATTGAGTGAGTTTGGCTAGAGCTGGCAGAGGTCACCCAGCTTGCCTGTCAGGACTTGAAAAGCTTCAAGTTCTGCCTGCTGGAGACCTGTCCCAGTTCCAGAGAGCTATTTCCTACAGTCTCCTCCTGGACCAACTGGAAGGACAGATTGGATGGATTGTCTGCAAGGGGGATAGGGAGGGAGTTGACTCACAGGGAGCTGACAGTGGGTGGTGATCAATGGTTTTTACAAGATCTTGCAGCCTACCACAAGTGGGTCCTCCACGGACTGGGCCCCATAATTCTCAACATTATAAATGACCTGGATAATGAGATTAAAAACAATCACAGCACCAAACTGGATGCTGAGGTGAATATGTCAGAAGGGAGAGCCATCTCAGTGAGCTGGACAGGCTGGAAGACTGGGCTAAAAAGAACAGTCTGAAGTTTAACAAAGACAAAAGCAAGGTCCTGCACTTGAGACAGAAGGTGCCCAGTTCAGGTCGGGATCTGTGTGACTGGGAAGCAGCCTTGTGGGAATGGATGTGGAGGTCCTGATAGGCAGCAAGCTGAATAGAATCCAGCAGTGTGATGCTGCAGCAGTGAAGCAAACTGGATCCTGTGCAGCATGTGTAGAAGCATTACTCAGACAAACTGGATGATCTCATTCCAGGGGCTGCTGACAAATGAGACAAGTCCTGTGTCCAGTTATGACCCCACAAACCACAAAAGACATGGACAGAGCAGAGAGGTTCCAAAGGAGGACCACAAAGGTGATCAGATGCTGGAGAACCTGCCCAGTGAGGAAAGACTCTCCCTACAGAAGAGAAGGCTTAGGAGGGACCTCATCACAGTAATCTAGTACTTGAAGTCTACTCTGTAGGTTTCAGAGGACAGCGGCTCTCTCTTCACAAGGACAAACATGGAGAGGACAAAGGACAACAGGTGTGAGTTGCACCAGGAGAGGTTTCACCTTATTTTAAGTATTTCTTTTACAGTGAAAAAAATCAATCACTGGAGGAAACTCCCCAGGGATGTGGTAGATGCCCCACTATCAGAAGTTTTCAGGATGTGACTGGACAGGCTGCTACATAATCTTATCTATGCTCCCCTTCTTATTAAAGTTTGGATGAGATGATCTTTGAAGTCCATTAGAACCCAGGCTATTCTATGATTCCAACAAGGACAAAGCCCCATGCTGCCCTGCCCAGTCAGAGCAAAGCTTTTGCTACAGGGACCCACAACTCTATATCATCAACCCTGAAAATCACAAAGGATGTGGAAGGCCAATCACACTGTGCACTAATGATTAGCCAAGTGAATGTGGTTCATCTTTACAGTCAGTGAGAAAGATTCCAATGAGCTCTTCTGAAGCCCTCTCTAAAAAGACCTGTGAGCCTGAAGCAGGAATGTTGGCTTGGACAACGCACCTTTGATAGAGTTCAGAATTTCTTGAATTCTCTGTGGCTCATTGCGGTCTGGTCTGCAGCTTGGTGTGATTTCCAGCACGTAATCAGGACCATACTCTGTGAAGAACTGCAGGGAAGAGGAGAGGAAAGTCAGCAGAGAGGTCTCTGAAGGCTGAGGCTAAAGGGAGGGGTCCCCATGGGTACCTGTTTGTAAAAAAGAAAAAAAAAACATTTTTCCACCTAAGGGCCACATGTAGCTTCACTACATCAAGTTGGTACTTCAGCAGTGTCTGTGTCTACCTGGAGTTTTCAACTGCTTCCCAGTTCAAGGGATGGGAAGCAGAGCCCAGTGAGGTAGCCAAAAGCAGTCAAAAGTCTATTCCAATGCTTTATTTGGGAAAGCTGTTGACACTCATTTTACACATGGTTACCTGCAATGGGATGTTTTTATTATTAAATTTCAAGTGCTGTAATCACATATCCTACTGTTCACCTCCCACCTTGCTGAACACTGCATTGACATGACTGTGAAACACCTGGGAAAGGAAAAACCAGTGTGCTGCAGGATACTGTGTCTCTCCTGGCTAAGTGCTCAGACAGTGTGCAGGAAATCTGCAGCACGAGGTCGACATGCTAACGCAGAATCACAGGTTACTGACAGCCCTTGTGTCATGATTCTGGCCAAGACAGTGTCAGTTTTTGCAGTAGCTGGGAGGAGGCATGGCCAGGACATGGAGGTTATTCTATACCACCTCATGTCATTGCTGAGGGCAGGGGAAAGGACTCTCTTCCAGACAGAAGGGATTTCTTCCAGCTGAAATAATATGGCAGAGGGAGCTGTGCAGTTTTGTCTGCTGTCAGGGGGGCAAGGGTTATTTCTGTGTGAATTGATTCTTTTCTTGTTCCCTCTGTCATTAGTATTGTTGCTGTTGCTGTTACTGTTCAGTAAATTGTTCTTTCAACAGTGATCTTTATCCTTTGTGCCTCCAATTGGAGGGGGCAGGGGAAGCAGTGCATGCTCTTAGCAGGAGCACTAAACTGGAGAATACCATCCCTAAGACAAACTTAACTGGTGCCCAGTATGGAACACAGAGTTGAGATAACAACAGATCTGCCCAAAGTGGATTTGAAACAAATTTGATTCTAAGCATTTGTTCATATTAAGTACAGAGCCATTGTTCACATTGTTGCTTGGTCTGTTCACATGGGTGTGGTGCATATGTGTGAGCATTTGTGTTCCTTGTGATGGTATTTTTCAGAGTAGGGAGAGGGATCAGGATTGCTTTGTTGCTGTACTGTGTGATATCAGTTCATGAAATGATAACAAGGGCAATGAGGGTGCTTTGGGATGTGTATTCAATGTTTCTCACCTACCCCTACCTCAGGTGCTACCTTTGGCATTCCGTTAATAATAGTACTCAGCCAGAGGAGGGAAAAAGGAGAGGATGATTTTCTCCAGCTTGTCACCCTCTCTTCTCCTTCAGGCCTGTTACAACAGCTTTTGAGAATTTTGAATTCCCTTTGGATTTTACAGAAAGCATGTTCTTGCTGCTGTATCTTTTATGTGTGTTTATAACATGTTTAGAGTCAGTGGAGTCCACACCATGTTTAGAGATAGGACAGAGATTTCTAGGAAGGTCATTCAGAGATCTGCCCCAAGGGTGGATAGTCATGAGTGGCATAGAATGTGGGAGAAAACGGGCCAGATGGGGTAAATTCTCTCTTCCACTGGTTTAGAAGTTCACCCCTGTACAACTACAGGACCCTGATAGAGTGACAGAATATTTGCAAGGTGACTGTTGTGTCAACTCCAGAGAAGAGCAACTTATCAGAGTGTTCTGGGCCCTGGCTACTCTTTATGGGACACTGCTGGTCACTAGACAGAACCCTCAGGGGGAGGAGGAAAGCAGAGCAGCAGGCACTGTGGCCACTCAAACTGCAGCTGAAAAAAAAAAAAAGCTTGAGAAAGGCAAAAAGCACATCCTAAAGAGCTCTTAGAGCAAACCAGAGAATCCTTCTGACCATCCTCTCTGTAACTATTTGAGACTGGAGTTTATTGGCACGTGAGACTCCCTGCAGAAAGCTGCAGACAGCCTCTGTTTTGGGGCACAAGCACCCACCACACAGCTAGGTCTGGGCAGTATTGTTACATAAGTGTCTTCACAAAACAGGACTGAGTGGCAAGGATGCAGTGTGGATCAGGCAGAATGACTGGCTCTTCTGCAAGGAGAAGGAAGGGTTTTTCAAAGCATTACCTCATGATCAGGGATCTCAGAGGCCAGTGTTCTCCCAAGGATGACCCCAGTCAAGTATGTCCAGCAGCGAGCTGTGTTGGCAAGGTTGTAACCTCCTGTTTCCAGCAAGAATTGGAATTTTGAGGAGGAAGATTGGGGAAAGGGAAAATAAAAAAAGATATTTAAGTGGAAGGAACAAATCATGAAGCCACTGTACACAGATTACATGAATTCAGCTTATTTCATCCACTTAAGCCATGCCCAAAATCTGCTTTTTGCACCTGCTGGCTACACAAGGCCGGGTCTGAATGACAGTGTATGCAAGAGCAAACCACTCAAACTGAATCCCAGTTACATCCAGAGTGGCAGAGTCTGGTCCTCCAGTCACCATCTTAGACCCAGGATGAGCTCCCAGCCCCATGCCCTGGAGTCTCTCCTGGCAACAATGAGAGCCATTCACAAGTAGCAGGCCACAGCAGAAATGAGAGCTTCCTTCTTTTTAATACCAGCCTTTGACCATAAAGCAAAATACCCATGCCCGGCCATACACTGGTGAGCTCTTCAGCACCGTCATGTTTGAGAAGACAAATGTGACACTCATCACTACAACTTGCAAATGCTTTACATGGAAATGAGATTTCACAATGAATAGGAAATGGTTACCTACATGGTAATGGAACATGAACCCACATGGAGAAACCTTAGCTGAAAGCAATCCTGCAAGAGACTAAGTAAGTTTTTTTCCAGAAAAGAGACTATAGTAGTAAATAGAGAAAAGCACTTTGACAAGACACAGAGACCATATTTTTCAATATTCCCTTCTGTTTGCATTGGTTGTTGTGGGTTTTTTTCCCTGCTTTTTTTTTTTTACTTCTCCACAGTTTCCACTTCAAATGCTTTCACATACTGCAGTGGTGGGACACTCCTTTGGTATTTTCACAAGTGACACACAGTTGATCCTCATTTTTTAACAGAAGTTTTGGATTTTGGCTGAAAGGTAACATCTCCAGCACACTCACAGACAAGCCACAGCAGGACTGAACACTTACAACCTTTTCAAAACAAAGGGCATCAGACACCTAAAATTTTAGCCTTAATATGCTATACCTGATTTCCCCCATCTCAAAAAGGAGAACACCTAGAGCTGATGTGGCTCCAAACATGGAGCTCAGGGGCTTTCCCTGGCACATGGAGGCTTTTGTTGTTCTGAAACGCTCTGTTAACATAAAGCCTGTCCTGTGCTCTCCCCACTGGACAAGCAGCTGGTAAGGCAGCACAACAGAAAGAAGTCCAGCTTAGCTTTCACTGGGTATCAGAGCCCTGCTGTACATTGCAGGCAGCCAGGCCTTATCCCAAGCCCTGCCTGAATCTTAATGAAACCATTCATCACCAGGTGCCCAAGGTAGGTTTGGGAACATAGTGCTCACTTCTAAAGAGAAGCACCAAAGGGCTGGTAAGTAGAGGTAGGAATCAGGTGTCACTGAGAAGTCAAGGTCAGTTTGTTGGCCTCTCCTCCAGAGGAGACATGCAGCTTTTGACTCAAGATCTGAGTCAGGATTGAGACTTGCACCTCTCAGTATCAAGGACTTCAGGTGTGAGAAAACAGTAGCGTGCCACAGTGTGTCCTCCTGACACTGCCCAGCCATCACCCTGCTAAATCCTTGCCAGTGCGGAGCCCAAGGGCAGGCAGGCACTTGAGACATGATCAAAGGAGGACAGACATGATCAAAGGAGGACAGACATGTTCCTCTGAGAACAGCAGGATGCACTCACCTCCTCCCAGGACAAGAGTTGCTAGCTGCCACTGCAGGACATACTTGAGGCACTTGCCCACTCCCTCGGGTGTCATGTTGAAAGAGCACATGGGGTCTCCAGCAATGGTGTCCGCCCCCAGCTGCAGCACAACTGCATCGGGGTTGAAGGCAGCATACACCTCCTTCAGCACTCTGGGGAGAGGAGGAGCACTCCAGTTAATGCCAGCACAGCTCAGAGGAATGTTGGTGGCATGGCCCTGGTCCCTAAGATCCACCAATGCCTCTCAGGGTTTCAGCATTCTCTGCATCCACCCAACCTTTAACAGTTACACTAGCTCTGCTCCCAGTTAGCCTTCTACCTCCACAGCAAGTTCAGCTCTCAGAGCACTTCTCAAGAGGCTGATGAACGCAAAAGCACCACTGAAAACATAACATGCAGGGGAGGTTCTAGTCCTCACCAGTTTAGTTGTAGCATCAAACTCCACATTTACACTGTCTGCCTTTTGGCTGCAGGACAATTCAGGGGCTTTTCTGCCCTGAAAAGTGATGGTGGAAATCAGGATCTGACGAAATAGCAATCCTGAACTCTCAGACACCTCTCACCAGCACAGGACAGAAGAGAAACAGAGGAAGCCCCTGGCTAGGCTCTTACTCTCCTCTGTCCTATATGGCTCTTGAGGCAAAACTATGAGGAAAAGCTCTGTGCAGGGTGTAGTCAGTCTGCAAAAACCTGCATTGTACAGAGCTTCACACTTCAAGCTCATTTTTGGGAAGTACAGGCAATCACTCTAAAGCAACAGCTGGATGACACATCCACAGTCATGCCCATGACTGCCTCACAGCCTGGACAGAACTCAGAGATCTCTAAGTCTCTTTGCAGAAGCTTGAGCTATACAGCTTGAAATCTATGGTAGGTTATGATGTCCTTCAGCTGTGAATGCATGCAGCGGGCTCATCCTTAGTGGATTCCTGACCTGTGTCAGCTCCTAGAGCAGCCCTTCGGGAAGCGTGTCCTCCTGCACAAAGAGGGCTGCTCTGCCCCAGCAATGGCAAGCACCAACAAGTCAGCAGGAGGCATGGCCCAGCATGACTGCCCTACAAGATTAGAGAGGTTTCAACCCTCAAGTGTTAGATGTGGATGTGCTACCACGTCCTGCAGCCCTGCACTGAGACTTCTCTTACCTGGAAAACAAGCCCCAGAGCCCAGTTCTGACAAGGGAAACAGCTTGTGAGATCCACCACCAGCTGAGGGACAGAGGGGACTGCAAGGAGGCAGCTCTGTCACCGTCCAATACTCAGCCTTCAGCCTTTCATTCTTCCAGCACAGACAGAAGGCAGTAGGAAAATGCTTTTAGCTAAGCCCCAAGCATATGTCCCAGAATTCAGAGCACTTACTTGAAGAAAACCTCTAAAAAATACTAAGAAAACAGCTAAAAAATACTTGTCCCTTCTCAGTCTCTCCTTAGATACACACCTGCAGAGGTGTATCTAAGGAGACAGGCTGACCTGTGGCAGAGACCCCTCCAGCCACCCACAATTACTCTGTATATTCAGTTTGCTTAAGGATTCAGACATGATTTCTGTGAACTTACAGTCCATGTTCATTATAATCAAAGGCTGCAACAGAAGGGACAAGCCTTAAAAAAAGACTGTAATTAAAAATACTAAGCTGTGTAGTATCTTATTCTCTAAAATCCCATCCAAGTCAGCTGTATTGGAGCTAGAGGGCTTACGATTCACAGATCTGGTAATATTTTTCATCCTGAATGCCATCTTGAATGGGCACATTCACGCTGTAATAGCGACCTTTTCCCAGGCCAACATCTGTCACGTCACCGGTCCCTGCACAACAAAAACACCCCATTAGGAGGGAAAGCAGAGCAGCAGCAAGAGACGTGTGGGGTGTCTCAAGGGCAAGCTGAGAGCCAGGATGTTTGGCATGCTTATGGAGAAGTCCAGTTGCCACCACCAAGAAAGGTGGGGTGGTCCCCTCCTCTCTTGCCCAATTCTGCCACGCAGCTTCACAGGGGGTCTGCCTAGAGCTCAGCTACAACCAGGAAGGGGAAATGCCAAACGTGTGGCTCCCTCTCTTTCCTTCTCCTAGGTCAAGAGCAGAGGCAGCAAGACGTTGGCCGGACAGCAAGGATGGGACTTGCCTTTACGGGGGCCTCACCAGTGATGTGTGAACCAAATGAGCACAAACCTCCCAAGTTCAACTTGCCTGGGAAAAATCCTGGTGAAAATTTGTGCAGAGAAACAGTCATGACTTTCGAGGTGAAACTAAAGGCATCCTCAACTCCTATTAGGAAAGGGAAAAAAAGCTTTCATGCATCATTTATATAAATGATGGAGTCTGAATACACAGAGTTGCTTGACACACACAGGGTAGGAAGCAGAGAAGGAGCAGCATGAGCAAAGCAGAAATGCAGATGTGGCTCAATAAATACATCCTCAGTCCACAGAGACTGGAGTTCAATTGGAGCAAAGATCACAACTGCTATGAATCTGGCAGGTCTCATGCTAATCAGTACTGAATGGATCTCAATATCTCACATCATTACCCACAGTAGCAGCACTTGCCTGTGCTGCTAGGCCTGCGAAGCTGGGAGAGGGATCCAAGCAGGGCTGCCTTGGCCAGAGCTTGGCTCTGATTAGAACCAGTACTACTGGGCTTTTTTCTCAATGCTGATGTGGTTCAACATGCCTTTTCCTTAAAGACACATTAAAATAGTGGGGATGGAGAGGGAAAAAAGTAATAGGAAACTTAACAGAAACCAAATGCAGGGAGAAAACGGAACAAAATGAAACACATCATAAAATTTAGAAGAGCAGGAAATGATAAATGGTGTAGAAATAATGTCCCTGAAGGAGGGAGCAGTTTTGACAAGGCCAGCTCTGGCTCTAGATTTATAGCATCAAACCTTCTTTTAAAAGCACCATTTACTACTGGCTGCTTCCCTCTTGCAACGACCCCTTAAACAATTAAACCCTGTCAGCAACTGCTCTGCCAGGATGGGAGAGTGGGACATATTATCTATTGCTTTCAGTACAAGACTTCTGCCCAAACCCTTGAGAGAGGTCTGAGGAGCAGCATAGGGGCAACTCTGTAAAGCAGGACGAGGCAGAAATGGATTGAGGGCACTCAACTGCACCAAAAGGAGCTGAAGCCACAGCTGTTGCAGCAAGTAAAGCCCCGCTGTGAAGACAGGACTTCTCCCATTGCTCCCTGAGTCTGTGCACGTGTACTGTTTGCAGCCTTTGCTGGGCCTTACCATCCCCATGATGCAAATCCAAATCGATATAAAGGACACGGTCAAATTTCTGGCGCAGCCGCAGGATCCCCAGGACAGCGTCATTCAGGTAACAGAAGCCAGAAGCTTCATCCCTGTGAAAACAATGTCTGTGACATTGATTATTGCCAATGCAATCAACACCGATCCCAGCATATTCTCACTTTGACTCTGGAAGTGTCCACCTCACAGGAGCACAGAAGAGTATGAAAACTCAGCCAAGGCTCAGTCAAGTCCAACCAAGAGACGGGGCAGGAACAGCTCAAAGCATGGATGGGAAACACAGAGATCAAGACTGCTTGTGCCAACTGCTTCTCAACCCAGCGCTTTCTGGCAGCTGGGTAAGCATCAGAAGCTCTGCTGCAGAGATACCCTGGCCTGTGGGGGGTACCTCTGACCATTGCACTGTTGAACAAATGAAACGTTAGCTTTCTGCACCTGAGACATTTGAAAGAAGTTCAGAGCCACTTGACTCGAACCCACTCCCTCTCTGAGGCAAAAGGACAGTCCCCTTGGCCATTTTCCCGTGAGCTCTTGACAGGCATAGACAGGCAGCCACTCCCTCTCTGTTGTCTGGGTTACAGTTCCTGGGAAGGTCCTGGCAGTAAAAGGCAGGTCTAAGGCAGTCACAGGATTCTCCTGCTGTTCTAAAGTCTCAGGCTATGAAGGTTAAGACTTTTCCCAAAGTAACTCCCTCATTCTCTTTGCAGGAAAATGTGAACAGGATGTCCCGCATGCAGTCCCTCACAATAAAGCTCCAGGGATCAGCCAGGAGAAAGTTCCAGCAGCTAAACAGAAGAGAGGTGTACCATGGAAAGATTTATCACTGACATTCATCAGGGTCAGCTTACTTGCTGGCATCAAAGGAACAAGAAAGTTTCTTGACCCCTACTCCAGCCTCACTCCAAAGTCAAGCCCCCACCACCACTTTGCATTGCACCAGTCCACACGCATCCTTAAATCTGCCCTGGATAGCTATTTTAAAGTGAAGCTTTATACCTTGCAACAGGAGTACCCAAATCCCTTTTCCACAAATAGTATCAGGATGAAAGATGCGCCTCTGAGAAATTCCTCTTGACTTCCAGTCACAGCACTCAGCTCATTTTCCCTGACATTTCCTGCTCAGCAACAGCTGGGAACAGTGAGGAGCAATCTGGGGGCGGCAGAACTGCACTTGCTTTCACTCTTTGCACGTGCATGGAGCACAGGTATTTCTCAGTGACTCTATTCCTCTACACTAATGCTGAAAATGGAGGTGTTAACAGGTATCCTGAAAATCTGACTCAACTGTTATTATCTACTTCTCCCCTCCACCACAGCCCACAAGGAAACAAAGTGAACTATGCCGTCTCTTGGGGCACTCTGTCCATGCTGTAATATACACCTCTGAAACTCAAGGCCAAGCAGAGCAGGATACCAGGTCAGTCAAAAGCAGAGCAGTGTTGGAACTGCAGCTCAGGACCAGCACTTGGGATTCCCCCGTGATGCCCTAAACCCACTCAGCAAAGTTCTGAGTGTCACTGCCAGAAGGGAATGTGAGGCTGGCTTGAGAAAAGGCACTTATTCAGTATCTTACCCTCAACACCAAAGGAATCCTCTGAACCAAGAACTTCCAAAGCCCCAGGTCATTCCTATCTTTAGGACACTGGAAAACAACTAAACCACCAGACTGAAGGTGTTTTTTTACAAAAGGAATGTATTTTGCTAGGACACAGGTCCCAGAACCAAGCACCTGCAGTTCAGTGTCATTCTGGCTGGACCTTCACACTGGGCAGGCATCTACCCTGAAGCATCACACACCGGCTTACGGGGGTGACTGAGAAGACTCCTTTGGGATCAGTGAGTATTAAATGCCTTTTTTTCATACAGACTCTTTGCTTCCCAGAACAGGGCTAACAGCTCAGCAGCAGAAACGCTGCTAAGACTTTTTTCATTACATGCACTTTTTTAGGCCATGCAATCCAGACAGAAGACAAGAGAAGATTTCCCAAAAGCCGTTCAAAAGCCTTCAGTTCTGCACAGAGCTTGACTCGGCTCTGCTGAGTGCAGCTCTCCTTTCACAGCAAGCTGCAGGTGAAGCAATTTTCAGACAAGTGCCCATCAGGAAACAGGCTGAGAGGGTGGTATTGCTGGCACCTGCACACCACTGTTAGACCTCCAGAGTTCCTCTGCCAAGTCAGAAAAGTCACCAGAGCAAGACAGCTGCACATGCATTTACAAGCTGCCAGGGTTAGACACAGGGCCCATGGGAACTCCTGGGGCTCCCAAGGGATACAGAACAGCAATGCAAACATCAGTTGGCTGTGGACAAGGAAGAGTGGTGTCTTGTTTACACTGCAAAGAGGCCCCATGTTTTGGGAGATGAGGAGGATAAGTTAAATAGAACATACTTCCATGGAAAATGGGACAGAAATAAATTATTTTGCCACTACAGAACCACAGGATTCAGGGACAGAATTTTTACTTCCTCTCCTGTTGTGCTGGAAGATCATTACTGATGTTAGAGCTCACAGGAAACAGCCCCCCATAGAGTGCGGGGAAACTCAAGGTCAGTCCTGCACCGTTTCAAACCTCTTATTAGGAAACCAAAAAACAGTCACCCAAAACAATTTGGACATGTCACCACATTCCCATTGTGTTCCAAACTGGCAGTAACATCAATTGTTTGTCTCTCCACTGTGCTTCTTCATGGACCCCACCAAGGAATCACAGGACACCTGTGAGTACACCTCCCCCAGACCGGGTCTGCAGCACATGACAGTGACAGCACCAGCACTGGGCAGTGACCTGCCTCCTCTCAGGCCTCTACCCTGCCCCCTGTTTCTTTCATCTCTATCTCCTGCCTTATCCCACACTTTGCTTTCTCTTCCAACTAGATCACTGAACCCTGAGGGTTCGCAGGGAAGCTGGGAGCTAGGAAGCAGGGTTCAGACACCAGACAAGAAAACACAAGGGAAGAGATTGTTTTCTTACTTCTTTGCATGATGCCACCCTCCAGGCCAGTTAATTGCTACCTTGCACTTGCCATCCAGCAGGCACTGGGCTGCAGTGATGGTGGCTCCTCCCACAGCTGCTGCATACTCAAAGATCCCTTCAGTGGCTGGACAGTCGTAACCTGCAAGTAAGAGTCCAGGTAAGAGTCCACATGTCAGACAAAACAGGCCTTTCCCTCCAGGGGAAGCACATTTCTTTTGTTTGAGCCTTCAAGACTGACCTAGGAGAGAGCAGCCTGTTCCTGAAGAACTGATCCCATGGAGGACCCATACTGGAGAAGTTCTTGAAAAACTGGCACCCATAGGAAAGACCCGTACTGGAAAAGTTCATGGAACACAGTGTCCTGTGGGAGGGACCCCACACACACAGGGGCAAGAGTGAGGAGGAAGGAGCAGCAGAGACATGTGAATTGACCACAACCCCCATTACCTGTCCACTTAAACTACTTGAGGGGGGAAAGTAGAAGAGCTGTGGGTCTGGGAAGAAAGGTGGATAAGGGGGATGGTAATTTTAGTTTTATTTTTAATTCTCACTATCCTACTCCATTATTAATTAGCAATAAATTCAACTAATTTCCCTCTGTAGTCTCTTTTGCTGGTGACAATATCTGGAGAGTCATCGCCCTGTTATTATCTCAATATGATCTTTCCCACTGTATTTTCTCCCCCATTCTGTTGAGGGGGAGAGAGAATGTATCTTGGTGAACCTGGCAAAAAACCCCCACACACACCACAAAAATCAACCCACCACAAAAAGCAACAATCCAAATGTTTTCTGACACCCATTAAATTAAAAAATGTATCCTGAACCAACTTCTGAGTTGTGTGCCTGGCTTGCCAAACCTACTGGTCCCTCACACCAATCTCACAAAAAACTACTTTCAGATCTCTGGCTAATTGACCAGGAAAGCCCTGGCACGGTCACTGACATACCTCATCCTTAAAAATGGACAGCCACTAACTAGTCAAGCCTAGGTAAGCTGTAGGTCTATATCTATAATATGATCTTCACTTAGTCCTACAACAGCCTCCCTGCAGCTGTTGCCCACAAAGCATGATACCAGGGCTGCTTGTCTTCCTGTAGACAGAGTAGCTTCAGGAATGTAAAGTTTAAGGGGCACTCATGATATCGGCACAGAATCTGCACCTCTACCTCAGTTGTGGGTCACTCCTCCCATTTCTGAGACCAAGACAGTACCCAAAGCCATCTCACATGCTTTACTTGTTGCATTGCTCAAGCTGTCTCAGGTCCAGGAGGTCAAGTGCCCTCTGCTCCAGACATAAGTCACCAGACAGCTAGCTCTGATCACTACAGCTCCAAGTCACTGTTCATGCATGCCCTCCCCACAGCAGGCTTGCAGCAGCCAGCCACAGCTCCAGCACAAAGGTAGTGTCAGGGGTTTCCATCCTGTTCCAGAGCCTCAGAGAAGCAAAGAGCACCAGCTCCAGTCAACAAGAGACAGGCCAAGCTGCATAGAGCAGCAAAGTAAGGCTAGCTGTACTCTCTGCTGGCACCAGGGAAAGTGCCAGCCTGTCAGATGGCTGCTGGGGTTCAGCAACACCCTGTCAAAGAGCATTTCCTTCCAAAACCAAGCCCAGCATTCCCCTGAGCTCACTGCAGCTCCAGCAAAAAGCACCCTGGCACTGGCACTCAACTAATCTCTTGCTGAAGATGCACATCCTTACCCAGTCCATACTCCACGGACTCCGGGTGGTCATCATCCCCCTCCTCACTGACCTTCTGCAGGTGCTGCAGGTAAGCATCTGTGTGGAAACTTGCCATTTCCTCCATGGAGGCCACTTTTGGCTTGACTATCCTAGGCAGAGAGGAAGAAGGCAGCATATCAGGGTAAGAGGTTCCAGGGTCCAGCTGGAATGTCCAGCTTTAGCCTTTACCCTAGGAGGCTTCTTTTGGCTGT
The DNA here is from genome assembly GCA_013397245.1 of Thryothorus ludovicianus. Classification (NCBI taxonomy): domain Eukaryota; kingdom Metazoa; phylum Chordata; class Aves; order Passeriformes; family Certhiidae; genus Thryothorus; species Thryothorus ludovicianus. The sequence goes on from VZTB01018016.1 coordinate 121,896, forward strand.
GACTGTTGTAAAAGCAAACTCCCTCTTCCTCCTGCATTGGACAGTCACTCAAGTGAGAAAGCTACCCAGCTGAGCAGGAGTGGGCCTTGCCCCTGGCTTGGCACTGCCTGTGGTGCCCACCCCAGTGAAACACACCTGCAGATGCTGCCTGCTTCAAGTTTTTTTCCTTTTTCTGCCTGTTCTCTCAGTTTGTGCATTCCCCAGCATATCCAACATTCAGGTTACACACAGAGGAACTAACAGAGGCCCAGCAAAGTGCTATGGCAGGACCTCAGCCTGGATCAGGAGCTGCACAATGCCTCTCGTGTGCTGTGACCTGCACCAAAACAGAGACTATCACTGTTCCCAGCATCTTGTAGAGCATCTTCCTGGGTCTGGGTGCTTTGCAGTGTGCCTAAACAAATCCTGCAACACACTGGATCTGCCCCAAAACTTGGACACTGGGAGCACACGCAGGCAGTGCAGCACAGCTCCATTGCTACAGGAAAAACCAAGGAAGCTCCTAGTTCCAGGCTGGCCCCGATGCTTCCCACCCCACACGAATGCAAACAGTCCTTCAGGTCTGCTCTGTACAGATACCTGCAGTCATTTCCCAAGCACACTCTTGTCAGAAAAAAATATTCATTTAAAAAATAAGTCTCAAAAAGACCTTCTGGCTGTCCTGAACTGGAGCACAGTTTTGAAAGATTTTATGAGATGCTTCACAAGAGGGCTGAGCTATGCCTCTCTTTTTCTTTCCCTTCATATGCCGCAGTGTCAACAGCTGAAGGAGGCAGGAGGTACCTCATTTTTCTGCCCCAGATCTCATCCAGTCTTCTTTCCTGAACAGCATGGAGACCTCAAAAAAGTCTCCCAGATCAATGACAACACAGCAAAACAACATGGTCCCTCTCTGCATCAGCATTGACTGATCGGTGGATGTGGAGCAGCACCAAGGCTGTCACTTTGCTCAGTGTCCCAAGCATGGGGGTGACTGACACACGTTCTGTAGAGAAGACACAAGGCTATAAGTGCTCCACCAGACCAGGAGGGTAACCATGAACACCTGCCACAATTACTGCAATCGTGTCTATGTAGCAAAACAAACATTTTCCTTTAAGAAATACACACTAGGGGCGCTCCTATAATCACACTGCCAGCAAGGACAGTGTGAAACCTGAAGATACACCTTCCTAACCTCAGTGGAGAATAAAACAACCCTTCACAGAAAACGGGAGCACTTACTTCATTTGGTCAAGTAAGCAATACGCTTCAATCAGTGAATGCACCATGCTGGCCTAAAGAGAAGAGTAAGACTGTGAGAGCAGGACACAGAAAGCCAGCAACCAAGCCTCGCAGACGAGGTGTGGATCAGACTCCTCCCAGAAGCGACTTTCCCTGCCTGGGTCCCATCTCCGGCCCGTGCCGTGCGAAAGGGCCTTCCGGCGTCGCGGGCAGAAGCACGGCCGCGCAGGGGGAGGGGAAGCATCACTCCAGTGTCCAAGCCCGCGCTGCCAGGGGCGATGTGAATGCACAGACGGGCCCTCCCCGCTCTAACCCCACACTCCTCCCGCCAGGGCCGCTCGCTTCCCCCGCTTCCTCCTTTCCTACCGCCGTGGCGGGCGCCGGCGGCCTCCGCGCCCAGCCCTCACGGCTGTGCTCCCCGCGCCCCCTCGCCCCAGCCGCGGCGCTGACCCGCTTGGGCACTTTGCAGAGGGAGTCGCAGAGGGCCACGTACTCCGGGCTGTATACGTAGACCGGCGGCGACACCGCCGCCATTGGGGCCGGGAGAGCTGGGACCAGGACTCGCAGAGCCGCTGGTGAGGGCGCGCCAGCCCCGGCAGTTCCGGCCCCGCGGCGTGCCGGGAGCTGTAGGCCCGCTCTGCCATGATCCTTCCTTCTCCCAGCCCGGCCGCGTAAGAACAGGCAACCAACTAGTGTTAGACATTTTTATTGGGGCCCCCACGCAGCTCGGGGTGGTGTTTATTCTCTAAGAATGTCTTTAGAAAACGCCTGTGGTCTACATGCAGCCCCCCGCGCGGCGCCCGCCCTGCTCAAGGAGCCACACCCCAGGAGGTGCCCGGGCCCCCCCGAACCCCGGCAGCTCCCACCGGGTCCCTCAGGTCAGACGGAGGCGCCGAGCAGGGGCTCGGGCCCTTCAAGGTTCTCCTGACGGGAGCAGGGGTCACACAGGGAGGGATTAACCATGACAAGAAAGATGGATGCTGTCATTACAAACAATTCCATGGGCGAAGGCATAGGTGTTATCAGCTTAGAAACGGGACTTAATGATTCTACCCCCTTAAAGCCACCCGTTTGTTACAGAACCCAGACAGTTTGACTCCTGAAACAGACAAATGGGTCCACACAAGCCTGAGTTGCTGAACTTTGGGGGGAAATGACAGGCTCAAGGGGAGAATATGTGTTTAGCAGTTCAGGAAGGCTGTACCTTCCTAGTACCTCAGCCAATGGGGTAAGGAAGAGGGTTTATGCCGGTAGTTTAGGATAAAAAGTAGGCTGCACTCTATAACCTTGAGAGAGAATATCTGAATATCCTGCATGCTACTGTCTCAGTCGACTCTCTCCCTTCATTTGAATAAAGTTGCAGGACTCCTGTCTCCTTTATGGACACTGGCTTTTCATAGCATGATCTTCCATATGTACAGAAGAGCTGCTGCCCTAAGAGCCCATCTGGCTTTGAGGCCAAACCAACCTGGCTATCAGAAAACACAGACACACACAGAGGAAAACATTTGTCTCTGGAGCCAGCCCTATCCACAGTGGAGTGGCCAATTTCTGCCTGGTAGCCACCCTTGAACTCACTCACACCCTGGGCAGCCCAGAGTGCACCACGGGCTGCCTGAGCAACACCATGCAGTGTTGGCACATGGCATGGGCACTGTCACCCTGCTAGCTCAAGAGACAAGTTCAGCTGCTGTCCATCACCCTCTCAGAAGGAGCTCAGGCTGTGACATTCTCCTGGCAGAAACCACATCTTTTATGCTTCCTAGCATGGATGTAACCCCTCAGAACAGAGCTCCCATGAAAACACACAGCCATCCAGGCCTTTGAGTGCAGGGAGTGCCAGAGCCTTTCACTGGGCAGGATGGCAGTAGTGAGAACAGCTGTGTTTGGTGTGACCTAGATCTGCCTGCCCTCGAGGCTCAGCTGTGAGAAGACATAGAAACATTAAGGGGCATAAGGGAATCTGAGAAAGACTGGTAGAACTAGGTTCTGCTCTCCCTGACAGGAACAGCCACCCCAAAACACACAGGTTCAATGAGATCCAGTATCCTCCCTTGCCAGGTGAAGGCAGTAACTTAAAGGAAATGAGTGGGTGGAGGCAAACCCCCTCCTTGCCCACTTTGCCTCCCGACATGCCTCTGTATAGCAGGTATGAAGCTCTCACATGGAAGGCCAAGCAGTGGATGATGTGGATGTTAGTCCATCTACACCAGACGTGTTGCCATGGCTGTGACACCCCCACACCATGTCCACCTCCAGGAGAAAGATGGGTTAGAGTTGTAGGTGGCTCCTTTCTGAGGGTCTCATATGCCACACAGATGGTCCTCTTAGGGAAATCTGCTGCCTCCTGGGGGCCCAGGTTAAGCACAGCACTAGGAAACTTCACAGCTGGGTTCAGCTTCAGACTGTTACCCACTGCAGCTCTTCCATGTGGGCGGCAATGAAACTGCAACTCGTAGTCCAAGGGCAATCAAAGGATACTTCAGGGCCTAAGGATGGCTGGTAAGGGATTCTGGAACATAGGTTCTTTCCTCTGTCCTTCCAGTTGTGGGCAGTGACATTGAAAGACATGGACACAGCCTGCTGAATACATGGCTTGGTGGCTGATGTCACTTGCCACTGTTTCAGGTTTTTTAATACTTTTTTAACAAGGCATGCTGCTCTTAGATGGGATCAACCTTTCCCAAAGGAGAAGGGGGGGGGTCTTTGCTCAGAGCTTTCCTCACTGACAGCTGTAAACCAGTCTTGGAGGGGGACATAGATGATGTCAGACTGGCCTGTGACAAGCTGTGGGACATTGCAAGGTCATAGGATGTGAGTGAGTGTTCTTGGCCTGTTGCTCAAGTGAGTGTACTGGAGCACACCTGAAGTATTAAAGAGGTGAACCAGAGAGCCAAAAGGGAACCCCACTTCCTCCACCACTTTGTGGTATGTGTACCTGACTCTCATCAGTCCAACTGCACCATCCTGAGTGGAGGCTGACCTGCAGGATAGAATAGAGCAGGGATCCACTGTGTCCCCAACCCTCTCTGTGCCAGGCAATGGGAGATGGGACAGAAACAGATGAGCATTAAAAGCATGATTTTGATTGCACAGGTAACACCAAGTAGCCAGCTCAGAGATGCTTCACAGAGCACAAGAACTCAGGAACCTGTGATTTGGCCTCTAGCACCACTACCAGGGATAGAGTAGATGGCACAGAGGGGGTGCCACTGGCATGTCCCAGCCAGCCAGAAGCCCTGTACTAGCAGCTTGCAGGTAAAAGGGATCCTGGCTACCACATCCTCCCCAGCTCTGCACACAGGACACCCAGCAGGGGATGATGGGCTGCCTGCTTTCAAGCAGCACAGCTGTGGCTGGGCTGGATCATTTTGATTTTGGATCTACTGGAAGAAAGGCTCAGGTACCATCCCCTATTCCTCTAGCAAAACTTTTCCATCAGCAGCAGGAAGAGTAAGAGCCTCAGTATACACTAGCATAAATCCTGCTGGATTTGGAATAAAAAGGAACACAGAAGAGGTTAAAAACTGCAAACCTACTGGAGGCAGGGAGAGTGTGAGCTGCTCAGAGAGCACTGTAATGCTGAGCACACAGGTCTGGTCAGGGGAGCCCTTTCCAATTCCCTCAAACACAGGTCTTCCCAGAGGTGATGGTTCAGGAGGAGTCATGCAGGCAGACCTTGTAACACAAGCATGCTTCAAAGCTCAGCCTTTCCCTTGCTCTACAGGCCACAAAGGCACATGTCAGTTTAGGACACATGCCTCCTGTGGACTTCCTCAAAGGGCTGCTCACCCAAGAAGCCAAGGCTGGGAGGAGAGATGGCCACACAGGCTGCCTTGCAAACTAACCTAGTGTTCATCTTTATAAGCTGTATGAAACAACTATCCCAGAGCACCTAAGACCCAGCGAGGAGCTGCAAGAGCTACTGCATGGAGCAGCCATCTGTGGGCAGAAAGTCGTACACGTACAGGGCCACCGCCTTGCACAGGTAGGTCATGGTGCCAAAGCGCCCACTCGGTGCACTGTCATACAGCAGGCTGCAGATGCCTGTCGAAGGATCCCTCTCCAGCAGGTGCTCATCAGCGCCCAGGGCTTTCTGGATTTTGGACAGGGAAGCAGAAAGCCATCATTAGGAATAAAGGCAATCTCCTTATCAGCTTTCTCTGTTGCACTCAGTCTGAAAATGAGTGCACTCATTGATGATGAGCAGTGGGAGGAAGACACTACAGCTTTGCTGTGCTCCATGAACACAATAGGGACAACAGGCAGGGCTCTCCAAGTGGGTGAGCCCAGCTATGGGGAATGTAGCCAGCAGCCCTGGATGAGGCCTGGCCCCTACCTGCTCCTCATAGAAGAGGTCACTGGCTATGTGCAAGATCTTTTCCACAGCTATGATGCCACCAATGGTGTGCACCTCCAAGTCCACCAGCATGGTGAGCACTAAGATAGCTTCCACCAGCAGCTGCCTGTACTCTGGCTGGGGCACACGGTTGAGGACAGACTCCACATGCACAGCAAACTTCATTTCCCCTGGAGTCATCTGTGAGGAGGTAGAAAGAAGTGTACCTAGAGCATCACTTGCTTAATTCCTTAGCTATGCTGGGCAATCACCCAGGGTAACCAGCACACATCGACCTATGTGCCCCATTCCCCATTCATGTGAACCTCCTACCTCTCTGGTTGTTGAGGAGGGAAGAACAAAGCCCTCCACAGAGAGGCCATGGCACTGCAGAACAAGAAGGAGAGATCATGGTTATGGCTTGGAAAAGCACCATGCTAAGATACATAGGTCCAGCCCACAAACTTGCTCCCACATGAGCACTGGTGCATGCTGCCTATACACCTCCTGGCTCCATATAGCATCACTCCTTTCCCATCAGTTCAGTGTCAGCCAGAACCCCCTCGCATAGGGCTCTGCTCCCTGGCTCATCATGCTGAGGATGGGCTGTGCCCAGAGCACCTTCAGCTGTGGCTCTAGCCATGTCCTTGTCTGCCTGATGCATGAAGCACTTCAGCAGACCCCAGCTCCCCCCTGCAAGGTGCAGTCTGAGGCAGGTTCTACAAGACTACAAGGCAAGTGCACATTTTCCACAGCTTTCCAAGGTCAGCTGCAGGCCTTGTCTACGAAGCATATACCTACACAACATCAGGGACCAACCCTGAGCGTCTAAGTCCCCCTGGCAAGGCTGGTGCCTGGGACCAGAGGCTCACATGCATGGAGAGGCACCAGCTAATGTCTAACTCACCTTCTGCAGGACCTTCCAGACCTTCTGGTAGAAGCCTACAGGGACACGGTTAAGGGCCCCATCCAGCCGGCGTCTCCGCTGCCACTGGCCCTGCCGGCTGTCCTTACTGCCTTGGTCTTCTAGCATGCTTGAAAAGGAGTCCTTGCCCAGCAGCTCTGTGTGACCAGCAGACTGGGCAGACAAAACAAGAACCACAGAGACCGCAGCAAAGTTAAATATCCCAAGGAACCCAGCCCACTCCTGCTCAAGAGTTTGTGGTTCTCCAGCCTCATTCCAAAGACAGAGCTGCCACCCCCTGCCCCCAGCAAAGCCCACCTCATAGGCCCAGCTCCCTGTAGCAACCCCCAAAGCACAGCTCCTTCCTGCAACCACAAACAGGGCAGACCCCATGTATGCAGCCAACAAATACAAGTTACCAGAAAGGACTTGAGGCTGGTGTCCCCAGACTGCAAACTGAGGGGCTGAAGGAGAAAGGGAGAGATGGAAATGAGATCACGACAGGACAGCAGTCACAGCAAACAGAGCAGCAGCAGTACATATCAGGGTCAGGTCACAGGGCATTTTATCCCAGGTTGGCTGGAGACAGAGGCAGTTTTGAAGGAAAGCAGCAGAGGGCTGTACATGCCAGGGCTGTAGCAGCAGTGAGTTTGTGCTGGCCTGCACACAGGAATAGGACTGCTACTGCTCTGCTGGTATGGGAAGGGATTTAGTCTCAAGCAGACAGGAGAACCAGTAGGAAGGTCACTACCCACAGACAACTCCCTGTGATGTCAGGTTTCACACTGCAGCAAGTTGACCTTAACTCTGCTGCATCGGCCTGGCCCCAGCAAGCTCCATCTCTCTGATTACAAGACACCTTCTAGAGCTCAGGACTCCCCCTGGACACAGGCACAAGAGGAGGTCCTTGGCATTTGTAGCTGACCAGAGGCCTCTTTCTCCAGAAAACAATTAGCTGGGGAGGCTGCAGGCAGGATCCAATGAATTGTACAGCAGAGTCACTACTGGTCATGGCAATGGCAGCAACCTGCTCAGCAGATTTTGTGGGTATAATGGAATGTAGTTGAGCACAGTTTCCAGCTGGCCGTAATGGCAGTTGCTTAGAGGGGAAGGCAACTCATTGCTGCATCAGCTGAGGGAAGCTCATTGACTTGTGCATGCAGAGAAGCTGCCCTGGTGCATGGCATGAGGGGCAAAAGCTAAGGCTTCAGGACCAGGGAGGCTTCACCTTAGTCCCAGGCAGAGACTGTCTATGTTTATCCAGTTGCTGCAAGAGAGGAAGGAAATGAAGATTCTGCTGTTGGAATATGCTCACCAAGACAACAGCCACACCTGGGACACCTCTCCCCACCCCTGCACCTTCTCAAGCATCTCTGTGCTCCCCCGAAACTGCCAGAGCAGCCTCTACCCACTACCAGATTCACCCCAACTTCCCTCCCAGGGCAGGACTGGAGACAAAATTAGCTCCTGGAAGAATCTGTGATAGAAGAACTCTTCTATCAGTTCTGCCTGGTTTGTAGCTGGTTTTCACTCACAAGACCTGTCGTGAGTGGCCTGCACCACCTGTCCTCACCTGTTTGATTTCACTTTTCAGCCTGACAAGGCCAGTGCGCTCGGGCCTGGAGGTCCCGGTAGCTCCCATGTCACATATGGAGACAGCAGTGGTGAGCGAGGAGTCCACTGAACGCACTGGTGGGAAGAGAGGTCTGGAGTGGGCCCAAGGCACGGCCGTACCTCATCACTGCCTGGGCACTGGTACCTCTGCATAACCTTGCCTCTAACATGACAGCATCAGAGATCCATGAGCACAGTACAAAACTGCTTCAATTCAATTGACCCAAACAGATAAGTGCGAAACTAAGCAAAGCTCAAATAGCCATGAGATTTGGGCTTGATCCCAGAAATCATTCAGCACCGTCCTTATGAAGAGCAGAGCTTCCTGCTGGGCTCCTCCAGTGCTGAAGCATCTGTGCTGAACATGTGGGAGAACAGGAACACATAGATCTGGCCATGCTCTGCACTCAGCTTTGCCCCGAGATGCTCTCTGCTGGGACTCACCACTCCTTTCCACTCCAAACTCCTTGCCAGAGAGGATATGGTAGAGAAGGCTCTTCATGTCTGATGGGCTGAGATTCATCAGGTACTCTGTGGCTTCTCCAGCTGGAGAGAAGAGAACTGTGATTTTGTTGCCTGCCACACAGTCTTCCTAGGGCATTACAACCCTGAATGCCATTCTGTGAGCAGGGGGAGCACTGGTACAGGAGCTCATCTGGCAAGGACATACACCAGGTGTTGCCTATAACATGGGTTCTTCCCATGACAGCCTGACACATGCTGGGATGGAGATTGCAGTGCATTCACTGGTTTGTGCTGCTCAAGAACATGTTCAGCTGCAGATACTAGCACTTCCATGCAGGGTCTTGTCCTAGCCTGAGCTGTCCACTTTTGACAGCATTTCTTCCTGGCTGACAGAACCCCAAGCATCACCTACTCCAGCTAGGATGCTGTCCCTGCCACATGTACCTGAACAACGCAGGGAGTGTGCCAGCTCTGTTGCCATCACCTGGATGATGAGCCCAATGCGGATGCGGAACATCTCAGCAAACAGTGCAGGCTGTGTGCGCATGTACATGGCCAAGTACACCATGATCTCCTGGAGGGGCAAAGGCAGATCATCTCATTGCTGCTCACGAGGTCAGATACCCAGTTGTGGGGTCCTCCAACACCCTGGCCCCTTACCTGGGTGAGGATGGACACACTGAGGTTCTTCTCACTGGCTTCATCAATAAGGCGAACGAGTTCCTCATAGGGGATTGGGCTGGGGCGTGGACAAACAGCAGAGCAGGTGAGAGGCAGCAGAGCAAACCCTGCACACCCCCAGTCTGTACAGTCCCCAGAGGAGAGAGATAGGCTGGGGACAGCCATCCAGGGCCACTCCGGCCTGTGGACCCCAGAGCAGCAGGCTCACATCCAGACCCAGCTCAGTATGCTTGGGGAGAGAGAGGTGCCACACTCACATGGAGATTGTCTTCTCACGTGGCTCTGGAGGCAGTCCCACCGTCAAGTGTTTCTGGTGGGACAGAAGGTCAGTACAGGCCTGGGGACAGAAAGACAGCTGCTGTCAACAGCTGAGGGTTTGGGGGCTCAGAAGAAGGCAGAGGAAGACAGAGCTGATGCAGCCATGGTTCACCTGCTCACTCTGCTGCCTCCTCCCTGACAGACTTCAGCCTGCTAGAGGCTGGCTGTACAGCTGTTACCTCATCCAGAGCTTCAACCTTCTTCTTGAGGATGCCAGAGATGTAGCGGATCAGGGCCCACTGGCGTGTCTCCCCCACCCGCACATACAGCTCAGTGAGGAGCTCCTTGACGGTGGGGCCAGGCTCACTATCAAGCCCTGTGTGCCACTCAGGTCCCCTGTGAAGGTGCAGGAGATGCTGAGTTATATCCAGCAAATGGCCTGTTGCAGCTCCCTGGCAGGCCCCTGGGCTGAACCAATCCCCTGAATGCACAGTGAGCCCTCAGGACACAGAGATCATCCTACTTGAGGGTGTGGAGCATGTAAAGGATGTCTGCTTGCTCCTGCAGTGTGGGACAGATGCGCAGCTGGTCCACCAGTGCCTTGCAGTCCACGTTTCCATGCTCATCACGTGGCAAGTTCATCTCTGCATAGAGTGCATGGCTCTGGGGGAAAGGAGACTTGTGCTGCTGATTAGCACCACCAGCACGCTGTACCAAATGGACCCATCCATACTTCCCCTCATCAAACAAGACTTGCCCTTGCAATCCTGCAAGGACACTGGCTATAGCTGACAGGATAGCTCAGTCTGGAAGAGACAGAGCTCACCTTGCCATCCAAGTCGTGCAGGTGGGGTGAACTCAGCAGCTTGACTGACTGCTGCGATGCCTGGAAGATCCTGCTGGGGACATACATCCCAACATCTAAAAAAAACCCACAGGTTTGGCAGAGACATGTACAGCCCCAGTCACCACTACTGTGCCCCAAACTACCTCAGACACTCTGACAGTGCCCCCCCAGCAGTCCTCGCAGCGAAGTTGGCTATGGGAGAGGCAGCCTCTGTCCACCCATTCAAAGGAGCTGCCATCCTTTATTGAGTTTCTATGGGGCTACACAGGCACCAATTCCAAGATACTCTATGGCCAGGACTAACATGATGGACATAAAGTGCCTTTGCCCAGTTAAAGGCTGAGTTCCTCTCCGATCCATGGGAACCCCAGCATCATACAGCTGTGAAAGCTCCCAAAGCACTTCAACCTCACCCCTGGGTTCAAGGGAAGGTGTGGAGAGTGTTGGAGTTACTCACTCTGGACATGAAGGTCCTTGGCTTTCGATGCCAGGGACATGAGGTCACAGGTGGTGTGGACAGCAGCCCTGAAGCGGCTCAGGCCTCCCTTCTGGGTGGTAGGAGGCAGGTTTGACTGGGGAGTCATGTGCTGCAGCAAGTGATCCAGATACTGAGCAACCTCATCATCAGTGTCCTCTGTAAGGGAAGGCAGCAGAGCAGAGGTTCAGCCACTTTGAGTCATGGCACCCAAAGGCCCAGAGAACTCCAGCTGTGCCTCAGCAGGGACAAAGCTTTGCTTGCTGCATGAAGTGACAATGTAGAGCCAGTGCTGGCAGCCAGGTGTACTAATGGACAGAGCCAGCAGCCAGGCACACAAAGCACCCCTGTTCCTGCATGACTCCTGCCTGAGACACTATCTGTCCCAAACTGGGGCTCCCTCCGTGTCCCAGCTTGATAAAGGAAGCAACAGGGCTGCAGCACATATCTCATCCAAGCCTGTGCAAGGACAGGAGTGTCCCATTCAAACCCTGAAGGAAAACCCCCACACTTCTTCTCTCCAGGTAAAAAGTGGGGAGGTACAGCCAGGGGCAGCTTCTCCAGGCAGAGACAACTTACAAGCACCCTAGCACAGCAAAGGCATCTTCCAAGCAGGACTCCAGCAAGGGAGCAAGGCAAGGTTATTGTAAGTTATTAGTTATTTGTACAGTTATATTACAGTTATTTGTAAGTTGGATTTACAGAAGAGTTATGGTTCCTGCCTTGCTCTTTGCCCAGCTTCAAGCAGCTCCCAACACCACATCAGGAGTACCAGAGATCCCATGCACTAAAAGCAGCATTGAAGAGGGTGCTCAGAGGCCAGGTCTCTGCTCTGTTAGGAGGTAAAAGTGAGGGGCTGCCCCAGATAAAACACAGAGATGTCAATGCACTTACAGTGGGCCAGGGCAAAGCTATGCTGTTCTCCAGCTGGCAAACTTGGAGGTGTGTTGGCCCCAGGAGATGAGCTGTTGACTGCACCTGAAGCAGCATGGCATCCCCTTTCCACCCCTTGATGGAATGCCTCATGACAGTGCTTGAAAGTTAGGCTGGAAAAAACCTCTAAGCACTACCCTTGAGAACATTCCACCTGCCTGGCTGCAGCATCTGACCACAGGAAAACCTTAACATTTAGCATCTTTGAGATCCTGTTGAAAGGCCAGGCAGATCCTCTCATTGGACATGAAGCATATATCTTGGACAAAACCCCCGATGCAGCCTGTAAGGAGGCTGCAGGTGAAGTGTGAGAAGGGTAAGAAAAATGAGCATTCAGAGTCCCAGCAGTGTGTACAATGGCTGCAGGAGCTGCAGAAGTAAAACAGATCGTGGGAAAGCTGATGATGACCAGTGCTAGGTCACAGAGGAGACGTCCCCAGGCCTGCTTGCAAGGGGAACAGCAAAACTTGCACCCTGCCACGATCCCAGCACAAGCGGGTCCCTCATGCTGTGATGGGCCAAGGCATTCTCAGGTACTCTCTACACAGCAGTAAGGCTTCAATTTGGCACTCACTGGAGCAGCTCCACCCAGGGGACGGACAAAGGCTTTAGGAAAAAACAGACTAGTTAGGGACATGGTGGCTCTTCCCCACCACCTTGGTCACTGTGCTATCACCTTCTGCACTGCCATTTATGCATTGAAGACCCTCAGCCACATCTCCCAAGTGGAGGCTGGCTGCCAATCCTTTATCTCTTCTCTACACAGCAGTTCATGAAGGTCATGAAGAGACACTCATTCCAGACAAGGTCAACAGAGGACCAGATAGGAACATGGTAAAAACCCAAGCATATGAAGAACACAGCAATGTATGCTGGCAGGGAGGTTGGGTGTTATGATTTTAAGGGTGAGTTAGGCATTTGCCACCCCACAGAAGTGACTGGCCTGTTCTCCCTTACCATCCTCTGCTACCTGCAAGCCATGCAGCCACTCCTCGGCATCTAGCTTCTCAAAGCTGTCACTGCTGAGCCTGTAACTCTTGGCAAAGACCTTACCCTCTGGCCCAGGGTCCATAAAGCTGAGGTGCGTTCGGCATGACGTTGTCAGGAACTCCGACAATTTACCAGTCTGAATTCTGGGCAAGAGATAGGAAGGTCACATGGAGAGGAAAGGGGAGGTGATACTCTTGGCTTTACTGACTCCTGGGCAGGTCCTTTGATGGGGGCTGCCTTCAACTCTTTCAGTCATGGGTGGGCATGGAAGTGCTACCCAAAAACTATTAGAGGAATCCTGCAGCCACGAGTTTGATGTCATGAAGAGCTATGTCCTTCCTCTCTTTCATCTCCTCTGTTGGGATTGTAGCCCCAGGGCATGCTGATAGCCTAGCACACCCCAGTATCCTCCTCAGCTTGCTCTCCTACAGCCTATGCTCTGCCAAGCAGGTATCCTCATAACCAGGCTCTTGGAGGCCATCAGCCCTCTCCCTCCTGCACTGCACGAAGTAGTACTCACCTTGCACCACCGAAATACCCATCCTGCAGCTTCAGCAGCATCGCTAGCACCGTGGGATGCACACTGTTGCTGGTTTCGTCTGTGTGGAAGATGCACAAGCAGTCAGGCTCTCATGCTCAAACTTGCTCCCAGAAAGTAACCCAGGACCAGGTGAGCATTCTGACACCCAAAGCACTATGGCCAGATCCTTACTCTGGAGTACATGGTCAGGCTGTGGTACCAAAAGCACAACCAAAAAGGGGAATTCTGGACTGTCCAGGCTGGATTCAAGGAAAACCATGTCAGGGTGCACTCCAAGCTCCTTGGATTTTACCTTGGGCTGAAGCAGGCAGTACCAGACAGCAGCATCTACAAGCCTCCAGCCCTGTCTCTGCCTTTCACATGAGGAAGCAGAGGAGTGGGCTGCTGTGGAAAGAGCACCACAGCAAAAGGCACACTTGAGAAATTAAGGGGATTTCAAGTACACACAGAGAGAAAGGCCATAATGCAGAACAGTCATCTTCCTGCACCAGGCTCACAGAGAAGCTGTGAGCTGCTGCAGGCAAGCCAGTTCTATTCTGTGCCTTTGCTCCTTCTGGTTTACTGTTTTCCTCTCACTGTTTGACGAGGAAAGCCTTTAGCAGGTGCTTGGTCTTAGGGAAGAGTCAAGATCCAGAAAGAGCATCAAGAATACTTCTATAGAGAAATTGCTTGTTTTGGTCTTGCTCCCAAAAGGCCCTCCTACAAGCTTATTTGCTTGAAGTCTGAATATATCTGTGCCAGCAAACAGCCCTTGAGCTGCAGGCCCTAGTATCTGGCAGGCAACCCTGTTAGCTGCCACACCACTCAGCACGACTCCTCTGAGCAGTAAACTCTTCACAGGACACTATTGGCTGCTTCAGTTTCACCATGTCTTCGTTACTGAGATGGTCACACATCTGCCCACCCCCTTCCTCCTGAAGAGCTATTTCCCAGGGCTGCTCTAGCCAAACATCTTGTGAGGCTGGAATATCTATACCGAGCATAGTGTGGGAGATGGGGAAGGTGATGGTTGGTCGCCCAGTCATCCTCCAGCGACTGCAGAGGTAGGAGAGGTCCGTCCTCAGCATCTCCACAATCATCTTGTTGTCAAGAGCCAGGTAGAACTGCTGCTGGTCTATGAACTGTGAGGACAGCATAGAGACATGACAGGCCTTCACACAGTCACCAGGTTCTTATGATGCCACCCATGTCTTCCCCCAGGCACTCAGTCAAGCTAGCCACACTGTGCACCCAGAGGGCACATGCCTTCGCACTGATGGCTCATCCCACCATACTCAGCAGGTGCTAGTACAGCCTAGCAAGGGACCCTCAAACCCTAGGGCAGCTACTGGCCACTAACAACTATGAGGGCATAACTAACACCAAAGCTCGGCAGCAGCAGCATCCAGCCCCACACAGTCAGTCCACGTTATGCCTGTTCCAAGAAAATATGCACTCCCGAAAGTGCTAGGCTTGAAACACTGCTTGTCCCCTGGACACATGTCCCTGTCCTGCCATCAGCCTCCTCCTGGTCCTTGTCAGGGTGAGTAAAGATTTTCATCCAACACTGATCATGAGAAGGCTCAAACTGTCCCAACATCCACCCAGCCAGGACCACTAACTGTGCTGCCTCATGTCACAGAGTTGGACTACTCCACACTCTCAGGCTATTCAGAGAGTGCTGGGTCACACCTTAGAATAACTTGAGTTCCCAGCCACTGAAGAAACTTCCTGCCTAGTTTCATATCACAGAATAGTTAGGAATGAGCCTATGCAATGTCCCTCACCTGTGGGGTAAAGGTAAAGATGCTCTTCCTGATTTTGTAGAGCTTGGAGGTCCCAAGGACACCCATATGCCGATAGGGCCGTCCAGTAAGGCACATCTGCTTGTTGCGGCCTGGGAGGGCAGGAAGGGGAGTTTTTAGTATAAGCCTCGCCATGAAAGTGGCTGCAGCAGCAAGTAGTGCCAAGCCTCTTGCTACCAGCCAGCAGGGAAATGCTGGTTTGTAGTTGGGATATCTCAGAACCCTGTGTCAAGCTGGTACAGCTCTAAGGGACAGTAATTCTCTGTCCCCAGACCTGCCCAGAGAGGTAGAGACATGCTGAAACAGCCACACGCAGCCTGTCCTGACTTCTGCAGTGTCACACCTTCTCATCTTTGGGTATGTCAGAAGCTGGAGCAGGGTCCCCCTGCATATGGCTGGCCCCCCTAAGTTGACAGCTCTCTCAGCATTCCAATTGCTCCTGGATTACTCCCAAAGCCCAAAGATGGTGCAGCAACAGCATCACCTCTTGCTCGTCAGCTCTGGAGGCTGCCAGGCTGCTCCCTCTGCCCATGTCACATTTGGCCTTTTGGTGGCCTAAATTAGCTGCCAAATTAAATCACAGAAGATCAGGTGTCTCCTTTGGCCCAGGCTAAATCTCTGGCTCCTGCAAAATAAACCCTATGCCCAACGGATTGCAGCATCAAGAAGCAAGCTTGCAGAGGTGAGCACATCCTCCCTTCATACTCAGCCCTGCCCATCCACCAGAAAAAGCCATACTGCCTGTGCTCTGGGCTCTTTGCCAGGGATGGTCAGAGGACCCTTCCTGGGGTCTGGCTAGCCTCCCCTATCCAGATCTGAGTAAAGGAACAGAAGACAACTCCTGCCCACACCAGATGCAACTTATAGGGGTCAGAGTCTCTGTCTGTTCCTGGGGCGACTGTGCAACTGCAAGCCAAAGCTCTATCCCTATCAGAATCACACTGAACAGCACTGTCTGCCACCTTGCTCCCCTTGGGCATCAGTGGCTTTATCAGGCCTAGAAATAGACAACAGAATCCTCATTAGCCAAGCAGAGAGCAGGACACAAGTGTCTATGAGCAGGAGTGCCAAGGGTGGGACAGACCCTTCAGCACCCCCTTTGCTGCAGGAGCAGGGAGCCCAGCTCACCCAGCCGGGCGTAGATGTGGCTGAGGATGCGAGCAGGCTGCACTCTTATGGGGTAGATGTCCTCCACAGTCTCCACGTCAACGCCCTCCTTCTGCAGGATTGCCTTGATCCCCTCTGTTTCAGCTAGGATACACACTGTGGATGGAAGACAGTGCAACAGAGGCACAAGGATGTGACAGCACTGTCCAGTGCCTTTTGGAACACATATACAGCACCACACTACACAGAGGAAGCTGTCTGTGGCCCCTTGGGAATCAGTTCCCACTGCAGAAGTCTGTTTCGCCCCTCCTAACACTCTATACACACAAGTCTTCCCCACCAAGTGGCAGGAAGACAGTTTTCAACCTCTCTGCAGAGGAGGTTGCAGCAGATGATGGTTTTGTGGGTCAACACAGGATGAAATGGAAAGACTTGCACCCCGTCTTCCACACACCTTGCCAGGGCTGCGACTGAGCTTTATTTGCAGAAATAATGCTCAGCAAGCAGAGCCACCCCAGAGTCACCTCTGTCATTTCCACACAGCCGGAGTCCCCCCACCCACCTGCCAGGCTCAGGGGTTTGGGACTGCTTCCTTTCCCTCACCTTGGACCACCACATCAGGTTTAGGAACAGTCGCAAAACGGCGGTTGAGGGGATCTATTTCACCAGGAGCTAGAAACCCCTGTGGGGAAAAAAGAGAATAACATTTTATGGGCAGGGTAAAATGGGTGATGCCTATGGACAACCCACCTTTATGAGGTCCTGGGGAATGGAGGTGACAACTTCCCCATGGCAGGTGGCAGCATTTGCGCCTTCTCAGCTCAGAGACTGGTCCCACAGCCCTTCCCCAGGGAGACCCTACCTCGGCCATCAGACAACCCAGGATGTAGAGGCTTTGTCCCCACATGTGTGGCAGCTTGCCCATGGGTATCCTGTCCACAGTGTGTGGATTCCTGTATTCTTCATCCACCTGCAAGACAAGCCAGAAGGTCAAGAAGGGATCCACAGACACAAGATGCTGACGGAAGCATCCTCACTGCATCTTGAAGTCCAGCAGTTCAAGGCTTAAAACAAGACCTGACAACAGTATTTGTCAGAGTATTCAAAAGAGCCTGGTTACATTCCTCCTCTCTTCTTATGACTGCCCCAGTCATCCATGTCAGACAACAGAGCAGCTGCTCAGACCAAGTTTGGTTTCTCTGCTTGGGCAATCCCACTAGAAGGACTGACACATCCCAGGAGCACCCAGAGATGCTTTCTGATACTCGTAAGGAATGCATCTCTCCTGGATACCTGGGCATCAGGAGGCCACTGCTCTTAGCCCAGGCCCACACAAATCCCTTCACCACTGAACTGGAGCTCAGCACCACCTACTCAGCCGAGGCCTGCTTGCCCTGAGCTCTCAGGGCACTCAGTCTCTAAGTAAGCAGACTGTCAGCAAAGAACTCTTGTGTGTGGGAGCAAGAAATGCTTTGGGAGGAAAAACCCCAATTTTTATCCAACACAACTTCCAAGCCATTTTTTTGATACATAAAGTTTCCACATACTATATGTACCCGTTCACTAACAATTTGGCTTAATAAGCACTTAAAACTTAATTATCTGGTAATGAGACCAGGAGTTTCAGCAGTTGGACTTTCATGATCCTTACAGGTCCCTTCCAAGGCAGAATATCCTGTGATTTTGTAAGACACTCCTGCTTCCCACCATAGTTCAGGATCACTCACCTTATCTGGTGGGACACTGTACAGCTCTGGCAGCAGGTGTACCCCATTCTTCCCCTTGATGAGAACCCCCTCAAGGGCTTCCCGGTACTCCTGCACCTGAGGAGAGAGGAGAGGGAATCTGCTGTTGGTTATGGCTCCCAGCATCCTTCCTCTGCACATTTCTGCCAGGGATTTTTTTCCACTTAGCCCAGCAGGTCTCGCCTCTCTTACCTGCTCCATGTTTCCACTGAAAATCCCATCAATCATTAAGTATGCCCAGAAGAGAGGCCACTCACACTCAATGTTCTCAAACAGCTTCAGCTCAGCAGGTTCGTAGTAGAGACGTTTGGGGTCCTGCAAGTGATATAAATGCAGGTGGTATGTAACAGAATCCCCTCAAACTGACAGGGCTTCTCCTCCTCCTGAGACTCCAGCCTCAAATGTCCTCCCAGCGCTCTTCTGCAGATGGCCAAGGCAGAGCTGAAAAGCAGTTTCTCCTCCAGCCTCTGTTTTCTCCATTGCACCACTCCCTCCTGAGCCCCCCTACTGATAAGGGACTTACCCTTCCTGAGATCTACCTGGCTCCCAGGAGAGCACCCCAGAGCCCCCTGAACACCCTAGACGTTGTGCTGTTGTACAGCAACTGCATGACATCCCCGGTGTCATGCTGGGTCTGCTTTGCCTTGCCTGCTCTGCCTGAGCATCTCAGCATGTCTTCTCCAGCATCATTAAGCTGGCCCATCCAGGTGAGAGGGCTTGAGCTATTCACATAGGGCCAGAGAGGTTCCTCCAGGGCCCTCCTGCCATGTGGTGCTACTGTGAGCCCAACACAAGGAAAGCTGTCAGGATGAAGAACTGCCTGTGCAGAGTCCTCCCACCACAGCTCTCTGTGGTGTAGTGCCCTTTCTTTGACCCTCCATGACAACTGTTCTGTCTGCTGCAGAGAGGGGAGAGTGCTGGCCTTAGAAGACTATTCAGGCAGAGAGGACAGAGGGAGCAGATGTCTTCCACCTGCACTCCAGCCTTAAGCTTCCAAAATCCCATCTGACTCCAGCTAGCTGCATACCTCTGCAGGCACCGCTGCCCTTTCCATGCCTCAGAAATAAGCAATCCACAACTCTGCATGCTGCCAAAGCCCACAAGCACTGGGAACATTGTATTGGAGATGATGCTGCTTCCCTGGCTCTGGAGGGGGGCAGCCACTTATGCTGCCTATTATGGGCAGGTCTGCAGAACTGCAGCAAAGGAGAAGCATTCAGAGGTACTCATAACCAAAGGGTACAGGCCCAGCAGAGGGTGATGTCTAAAGAGTGTCTGAGCATCATTTCCTAGTTCAGTGGTTAACAAATGAGACTGTTGCTTATAAGATTTTCCTATTTTTCTCCCCAAAGCAGCAAACTCTCCAGTTCCTCCCAGGGCCATTCTGGCAGTACCCAAGATGACTGCTGGTCTAGGAGAGACAGAAGCAGCTTTGCGACCTCCAAAGCTACCATAGATGAGGCCATTGGGTAGTGGCTCCTCAGTCACGTCCCCAGGCCTCCAGCCCTTGCTCTGGGCAGCCCTGGGAGAGCCCACCTCAGCAGGGCTCCCATGCTAGGCACTGGTCCCAACTTCTCCCAGCCTAAGAAAGACACACCACCACGACCCAGGATGCAGGCAGAAACAGCTTCTGGCCACCTGCTATGGGCATGGGTGGGACCTCCTCTCCAATGAGCTCTGGCATTTTAGGGAGCCTTGTCCAGACCCATGACACTGGCTGGGGCTACTCAGGGCTCCCATCTTCCCAGTGCTCCCCAATGCAGCCTTTGTGCTGCATCCAGGCAGGCTGCTGCTTGGCAGTCAAGTTCTGGCAGGGCTGAGGACACTCACCTCTTTGGGAGTCCTGTATCCATCCCGGAGGAACCGGCAGCAGCCATAGCGCCCCTGGAAGGGAGGGAAAGATTTGCTTAGCAAGAGGCACAGTGTGAGACATCTTGTATCTTCAAGGGGCAGGGTGTTTCCTCCAGGCAAACACCCCCTCCCTCACTCACTCAGCACTCAGGTACCACAAGCACAGCCTGGCACCACAGCACACCCCTGGCACAGGTCATGGAGACTGGGAGAGGACGTGCCCCAGCAACCTCCCATGGAAAATGTTTTTTGGGGAAGAAAAAAAGGGCTACAGCAGTTTGGACTGCAGCTATCATCTGGGAACAGTGAGATAAGGCAGAGACACTCACCTGCAGCTTGGTGATAATCTCCTGCTTGGTGATTTCCACCAGCTCGCTGTCCTCCACAGCAAATGCCGGGTAGGAGATGACAGAAAGCACACTGGCATCCACCTCCTTGGATGTGGAGGCCCTGGGCAGCATTGAGTGGAGGATGGACTGGGCAAAGGGGAAGGAAAGGTAGTAAGGCTGTCAGGCCATGCATAATTCACACTGCAAACCCAGCAGATCACAGTTTCTCTTGCAACAGTGTAATGCCTGAGTGGGTCTCACCTGGCAGTGCTGCACCTCATCTGACAGCACCCTTATCACCGACTGTGGGCCTCCCTTGGCTCCAAAGAGATCCAGCTCATCCAGTGCCTCCAGGGCAGCCTGCAGGCAGAGTGAGACCCAAAGAGGCATGTCCTTCACCATGGTGCTCATCTCTAAGAGCTCTCACTCCATGCTAGTCTCACTAGCACTGCCCAAATTTGAAAGAATCTGAACACTGCTGTGGCTGCAGAACAACTCTGGTCAAAATGGGATCACATCTCCAGACATCGAAAGGGCCAGGGACATTTCCACCACACATCCCCAAGGAGCTTTTCACTCCCAGTTCAGGCAAAACTCAGACTTGAAGGGCACAGTTTTATCACAGTGCACAAGAAGAGTCTTGCTTCCCAGGAACCCATCACTGCCTGGGGCATTAAGCCTCAGCAGTTCAGCATGCCCAGCCTGCTCTGTCAAAAAGTAGCTCAGGGCCACTGCTGCTCCTCATCCCACCAGCCAGCAATTCTTCCCAGCTCACCTTAGCCATGCCGACAGAACTGGCATTCAACTCGGTGATGCCTTGGTTTGTCTTGTCTCCACGCTCCCATATGCCAAAGTCCTGTGAACCAGGCATTGTTTCAGAATACACCCAGGAAGCCTTTGAATGCCACCCATCCATGGTGCTTCCAGAAGGTGCTGGTGTGGCTCAGGAGGATCCACAGCTGTTCCTACACACCACTAGAGCATATCCCCCTTTCCCAGCACATGCTACCCACCGCAGTTTTGTAGGCAGCTTCAATGTAGAACACGAGGTTCTGGATAAAATTGACTTCATCCAAGCTGTGAATTATGTGGAGGCCTAAAGCAGAGGGAAGAATTCACAATAGGAACCCATTCCAAGTCCACAAGCATGCCCAGGATAGAGCTGCAGTAATCCAGGGACGATTCCTCCCTGCTGCATACCTGCCCAATGGAAGCTAGGTCCTAGCTGACTCCATCTCCACTCCTACCCCCCTTACAGCAGCACTGGGGATTCAGACAAACAGGGGCTTTTGGAGAGATCAACACTAAGGGGCCCCAAACCCACCTCAGATATTGTGTGAGCCTAAGAAAACAGGGTGGGTCACAGAAGCCATTGCAACAACTTGGCACCCAGGAAGCTGCCCCCAAACTGAGACTCTAGTGAACCTGAAGACCAGCACACTCAAAGCTGCAATGGCAGCACCCCGCATTACCTGAGGCCGTCATTTGTGCAAGCATGAGGAGGTAGAGGGAGGTAGCATCCATCTGTAAGTGACCCCATTCGTGGTCTCCTACCACAGTGGCACAGGTGTGGGTGTTATATTTGGCATGCAGGCAGTCCCTGGTGCTCTGACTGTACTTGAAGGCCTCTACCTTGTCCACCTTGAGAAGGGCAAAGAGATGCAGGCATTCATTGAACCCTGTCTCCAGAGAGATCCAACAGCTCCAAGGCTGCCCCATGCCATGAGTAGAGCACATAGAGTCATGCCTGGCAGGGTAGAAATTCCAAAAACCCTTGGCTGAGCCCCATTGTGCACCAAGGCAGCAAGTGCAGGCTCATATGCTGCTGCGGCACAGGACTGCAGCAGTGGAGGGCCCACCGCCTCAGCTGCACCATGCAGAGAGAAAAGGGTTACCCCAAATGCCCTCAGGGAGAAGAGCTGTAGAATTCTAGCGCCTGCCAGGCCACGAGATAGGGAGCAGCTGGCAAAGGCACCACTGGCCGCCAGCCCATAGCTCTGGAACTTCAATCACACCCAGGACAGATGCTCACTCAGAATTTATTTCAAGACTTGCTGGAAGGAAGCCTTCCCTCTGCTCATCAGGGAAGGCTGGGGAGGGCTGGTACAGCTAGGACAATAGTCTCTGTGGCATAGCTGGGCTTTAAAGAGACCACTTGACACTCAGACGTACTCTCCTACCTGTCTCATCATGCACTGGAGTAGCCCCCGCATCAGCTTCACCACGCTCTGCAGGAACAAGGAAAACAGGTTTGTTTATCTCCAGGAGAAGTCCTGACTCAGTATCAGCTGGCCGCTGACCTTTGTGGGGCTCAGCATCTGTAATCAGAGCCCCTGCTCTCATTTTCGCAGCCCCTGGGTGACAGCAGAGGGAAGATTTCTTAGTCTGCCAGAAAGGCCAGGCTGCCATGCTATGCAGCAGGACAGAGGGCATGGCTGCAGGACACGGCGCCCCAGTCCTCAAGATAAGGGCTGTGGCCCCAGATCACCCCAGAGTCAGAGGTCTAGACCCTCTGGTTGGGCTCCAGCGTGGTTTGAGAAGAGCAGGCTCTGACACCCATTCTTATTGCCTCCTTGTCCTCGCCCTCACTGAACTGCCTTTGGGCCCCTGACCCAGCTGTGCCAAAAGTTGACCAGACCGGGTAATGGCCGTCCCCGAGTGACATCAGCCCCGCCCCCGGCCCCTGCTCCCTCCTACCTGCTCCAGCTCGTAGGCTTTGGCCTTGTCCTCGTCGCGGTCGGCATTCTTGCGGTAGGCCAGGCCGAGCCCCCACACCGCCAGGATGCTGTACACGTTGTCCCGGACCCAGGCGTCCCGGTGGTCAGCGCTGGCGGGGAGCAGGCCCGTCACCGCGTCCTGCGGAGGGGACACCGTTCACAAGGGACTCCCTGGGCCAGCGCGCCAGGGCCCCGGGTCTGCTCCCCATTCCCAGGCAGAGTCCGCACCTGGTGGCGGAGGATCGTCTGCTGCACCAGGCGCCCATAGCCGTCCAGACGCACGCCCGAGTTGCTCCGGCTCCTCATGACGGCGGCAGCAGAACCAGAACCGGCACTGGCGGCTCAGCCCGGCACGGGTCCTGTCTGAGCCTCCGCCCCGGCCCGGCCCGTCCCTCNTCCCCTGGGGTCCTCGCCTGGGCGGCCTCGGCCCACGGGACGCTCACTACCAAGCTGCAGGACCTGCCACCATGGCGGCCCCGAGGGCGGGGGGCTGTGGCGTTCGGCGCCCCCTGCCGGGTGAAGGCCGAGCAACGCTGAGTATGGATAGGAGGCTACACGGACAGACACACGGACAGACACACGGACAGACACACGGACAGACACACGGACAGACACACGGATACAAGGACAGACACACGGGCAGACACACGGACAGACACACGGACAGACACACGGCTACGAGGACAGACACACGGATACAAGGACAGACACACGGGCAGACACACGGCTACAAGGACAGGCACACGGATACAAGGACGGACACACGGACAGACACACGGACAGACATAGGCCTACGAGGACAGACACACGGATACAAGGACAAATGCGGCTACAAGGACAGACACACGGCTACACAGATACAGGGATACAAGGATACAGGGATACAGGGATGGGCGCACGGATACCTGTGCCAGTGTGGAATGGGCACACGGACTGGTGCATAGTGTGGGACTGCAGGGACATACGGATGGGTTCACATACTGGTGTGAGACTGTACAGACGCACGGACAGACACACAGATGGGTACACATACCAGTGTGGGTCCGTATGGACACACACACATATGCTAGGGGCATGGACAGACACACAGACACGCATGTACACAGAGGCATGGACACGTCCATAGGTAGGCATGGGCATGCACATGCATACACACGTACAGGTGTGGACACACCTACCCTCACAGGAGCACATACACAGGCAGAGTCATGTGCACACATTCCCCTACATGTACATGTGTTTGTACACAGCTGTGCCTGCATTTCCATGTATCCATAGCACGTGGAAACACACACACATGTGCACATCTATGTACATCCCCAGATGTACTCACAGTTACACTCACCTGTGAGCACATACACACATAAGCACATGGACACATTTCCCGTGCACATATACAATCATACACATGTATGCACACACACACAGAGGCATACACTGCATACACCTGTGTGCACAGGTGCAGGCAGACATATTGTTGGGGGTTGGGTTACTTTCTTGTAGAATTTTTTCCCAAAAGAGTGGCTAGGAAGCTGATTGCTGGGTATTATGGATACTTTAAGGTACTTGAAAGAGACAAAAGAAGTGTCTGTCCAGAGAGGGTGGGATCAACCCCACCTCCCTTTTGGAAGGGCTCGGAGGGGGGGTGGGGGCTGCAGTTTTTTTCTGACTGGAGAGAGATCTCACTTGAAGCTGAGCTGGGAGCGAGTTTCGTGGCTCTGCTGGGAATTCTGACCCTGGTCTCTCCCTGCCT
>VZTB01018016.1:147787-170568 GCA_013397245.1 Thryothorus ludovicianus
TGGGGGAGGGAGGGCTGTCCTGAGTCTCTTGGCACCTCCTCCTCATGCCCAGACCCACCGGGAGGGAGCTGGAGAGAAGCAAGAGGAGAGAGAGGAGTAGTGCCAAGCAGATGGTGATGCCTGGGGAGTGCACTGGCCCTGTCAGCCATTCTGAGTGCTGAGGCTTCCATAGTGCTGCAAACTCCATCTGTCAGGTGCCTCCACTAGAAACTGCTTCTCCCAGGTAACGTCCCTGCACAAATATTTGAGTGATTCTGGGCAGAGAAACAGCGTCTTATTACCCTCCACCCCAGCTGGGAGCTGCCAGCACCTCTGCAGGGCACCTATGAGGCATCTGGATCCTGGCCATCACCATTTGCATCCAGCTAAAGTCCCGGCAGCATGCCTGGGGCACAGCTACTCTCCACTGCTGGGTGACCTCCATCCTGGTGCCCCTGTACTGTGCCCTGCCCAGATTTGCCCCAGAACTGCAAGTACACATGGGACATGTCCCCTCTCTGTCCAGTGCGAGCCTGAAGGATGTGGGGTGTGAGGAGGGGCAGCAGGAGGGATAGTGAATGGGCACCCTGTGGAACAAAGCAAAGCCTCCCTGTGGGGTTTGGGGCAGGGGAAGGAGCTGGGAACAAGGCAGAATGGAATAGGATGCACTAGCTGGTCTGTGGGAGGAGAAAGGGGCCAGTGCAGCCCCTTGTGCCAGCAGCAGCTCCACAGGCAAGATCCCTGCCTGAGGGTGGGTTTGGTGCATATCCCCAAAGCCAGGACTTCTGGTGCTCCCCAATGGTATGCCAGGCTGTGCCCAAGGGGCTCACATAGCTGCAGGATCTGCAGGAAGATTCTCCCTGCAAAGTGTGCCCAGGCAGCAGGTCGGGGTCACTGCACCCTGCGCCTGGCAGTGCCAGCAATGATGCAGGCATAGTGCCAGGGTCATCTGGGAAGAGTGAATCTTTCCCTGAATCACTGCTCCTTCATCTATGTGGTAGCACCTGTCCCACCACCAGCACAGGGGAGATCCCGCTGCTGGAGCAGCCCCTGGGCACCCGGGGACAGGGCCCTTCGCAAGAGACACAAGAGCCCATTAGTACAATGCATACAAGGACACATGGCTGGGGTGACAAACTCCAGTGCTCATCCATCTCCAGGCACCCAGCTGGTCCAAGGGGTGCTGGCAGCAGGTTAGAGGTGGATGGCGGGGGGGAACTGGTATCCAGGAATATCCCTCTCCATGTCTTTTATCATCACTTGCCTGAATGAGTCAACACCACATGCTTAATAGGGCTCAGTGAGCTTCCAAAAAAGCAGAAGACATTCCCCACTCATGACCAAGATGTGGATAACTGGGAATGAGGGGCAGGAGAAGAGTCTGGGGATCTGTGGTATCTCACTCTTTCAGGATGGGAAAGAAACTTTGAGACTGGCAGGAAAGGGAGGGATTGGACTTGACAACACCCCATCCAACAGCAAACACTCATGGGAAAAATAAAAGTGCTGAAACATCTCCATGGAGCTTGGGCCAGCAATAACAGACAGGGCTGGACCCCAAGCAAGAGAAGACCCTGGCAAAAGCCATGAGCTGTGGAGCAACAGCACCCTCGTGACAGTGCCCCCAAGCTCTGGTGCTGAGGATGATGACTGCCACCTATGCCTTGCTGCTCAAAGAATGGGAATTTTGCTCCAGCACTGCATATAGGACACCATATCCAGCAACAGGCAGGTTTGCTTGCAGACACCTATCCACAAGAGCTCTAGCAGAGAAATGCCTTGGCCATGGTGACAGACAGCCCCAGGAGAGCTGGCTCATTGCTCTTCCATGGTCCCCTAGGATTTGCCCCTACAGAGGGATGTGGGGTGTCTCTTGTTCCTAGTCCCATGGAGGCAGCTGCCTGCAGCCTCAACTGGTCTCTGCACTAGGGCAGGCCAATGCTCCAGGGGAGGCACTTCTCATAGGCCCTGCTTGAACCAGCTAGGATTTACCCCTGCACTCACCCCCTCTGGTGAAAGCACAAGGGCAGTTGCACAGGGATACAGCCTATGGCAGCCTATCCCGGGGGCACCTGCTGCACCCCAGGGGCAGTGCAAGAACAAGCCAAGATGGTTTTAGCAAAATCAATCAATTTATTTATTCACAGTCAAGCAATAAATAGAGGAAAGTCAGGAAGGAGGGATGCTGGGAGCAGGACTGACCCTTCTGGGAACAGGGACATGCCAGGAGCCCAGCAGAGCCCAAGGCCTGTGTGACAGCAAGAGTGCAAGAAGGTAGAGAGACATCTGCAATGGGAATCTGACCTCTGGGGTAGAACAATACCTGAGCCCTTCTAGAGGGGAAACCAAGGAGCTGAAGAACAAGTGTGTCAGAGGAAAGAGCAGGCAGAGCCCAGCACAGGCAGCTGCCTTGGTGGCTGTAAGCAGAGATGGCAGCTCAGGTCTCTCCAGCTTTTCATAGCCCTTCCAGAGCAGAACTACAGGGGAGGAAAGAGGCTTCCTCTCCCTCCAGCCCAAATTCTCAGCCCGGTGAGATGCCTTTGCAGCTGAGACTAGATAGAGATAGAGTGCATGTGAATTGGGAAGGAATGCCAACAGGCAGAGTCACATTAGACCCTGATACCACCAATGTGTCAAATGCAAAGCACAGAGACACCTGGACTTCTTACCCTCCCTGCCCTGGCTCCACCAAGAGACTCCCAGCCACCTCCTAAGAGTTTCCTACTCCAGTTTAGGGACACAGCTCATCTCTGAGATCATCAGGCCAAGCCCCCCTGCCCACCAAAACCAGGCAGCAGCCATGGGGGCTGCAGGAAGGACAGATACATGGGGTAACCACCCCAGCACAGGTTCCTGCCTTTAAAAATCCACAATTTACATAAAACTGTCATTGTAAAACCTCCCCACTGAGCAGCACTGCATGGGGAGGGGAGATGAGCCAGGTGAGCCCCAAGCAGAGCAAGATAAACCCTAAAGTCCAGATCTGCAGGAAGAGGCAGAGCCCAGGGGTGATGTGCTGGGGCAGTGGAAATTACCGGCAAGTGCAGGACTCTGCAATCATATTCTCGTATTCCTTGTACAGTATGTGGCCGTTGCGCTCGATCATGAGGACACTGATGGGGCTGTAGCGGTAGGGCACACAGGAGGGCCGGGGCACATTGGCATCCACAAGCTCATGAACAAAGTTCTGCACCACAGCATGGTTGGGTGCGTGGTAGTCATAGCGGAGCAGGTGAGGACAGGTGCCCTTGCAGTAGCGTGGGTTGTAGCGGTGGGGAGCGATGATCCAGTGGTCCCAGCCCAGCTGTGCAAAACTGACAGGGAAGGGGCGGAGGGAACAGTCACTCTTCTCCCCTCCCTGCTCCTGCAGGTAGTTAGGCAGGTCATGAGCCAATGTCCTTGTATCACGTCGGTGTCGGTGAGGCTCTGCTGACAGAGGTGCCAATCCTGCCTGGGTATCATTAAGGTAGAGAAGGAGGAAAGGGTGGCCAGGGGCCACCAGGCCATTGTGGCCTCCTGCTCGGCCAGCACGTACACAGACATGCTGCAGCGCCAGGCTCCCCACGCTGCTGTTCCCCAGCACCAAGTAAGGGGTGACGTCAACTTCAGCCCAGCCACGGCGGGGATGGGCAGTAGGGCTGAGCAGCACCCTAGGTGCCTCGCCAGCCACCACCAGCTCCAGAGCACAGAGGAGGCGACCATGGGCCAGTGACAAACTAGGAAGGTAGACCACAGTGGCTCTGAGGAGGTGCTCAGCCTCTGGCTGGCCCTCCAGGTGGTAGGTGAGGGTCTTCAAGTACCAGCGACCTGCAGGGAAGCAGTGACCTCTTAGCATAGTACAGGAGGCACTGAACAGCACCCCTTTCTCTCATGGTGCTGCCACAGCCCCACACAGCACAGTGAAGACTGTGGCAGCCATCTGCTCCAGCACACGGCAGAAACTGCAGCAAACAGAAGCCATGAGCCAAGGCCTGCTGGTGGCGTGAAGGGCAAAAATAGTTTGTAACATTTCCTACCCTCTGCACCAACACCACTAGCCTGGCACAGCATCAGGCAGGGTGGGAAGGAGAGGAGGGCACACAAGAGTCAGCAATGCATTTGCCCATCTCACCCCTGGGGCAGAGCCTTGGACTCCTGCCAAGTGGAACCCCAAGGCCAAAAGCAACCCCAGCCCGGTCACTGCAGAGAGGGGAAGGAAGCAGGCAAGAGACCTCACCTTCAGAGCTCAAGCCCACCCTGCTAGCTCTCCAAAGCCCCCATACCATCCTTAGTGCCCACCAATTCCTTACCTGCCCAGGGCTGACCCCCACGGGAACTGGCCTGGACCAGGCGGATGGTGTTGGTGCCCAGGCTGCGGCTGCGGCGGGGTCGGCCTTCACGGTCAGCAGCACGCCGGTACAGATTCAGCATGTAGCGCAGGGGCTGCCCACTGGCTGGCCCCACTTGCCAGCCTGGGCTGCCTGGAGCCCGCGTTTTCAAGGCCTGCAGGAGGGGCAGGGTGGGGACAGCAGGCAGGGAGCCAAGGGGCAGTGGGGACTGGTTTGCAGCCTGGGAAAGGAGCACAACAAGGTGGAGGAGGAGGAGGCTGGCAAAAGGGTAGGGCGTAGCCATGATAGGTGAGTGTGTGTTTGGGGAGGGAGCAAGTAAATGGATAAGGCGGGGCTGGCCAGCAGAAGAATTAGGGAGAACATGCAGTCATGCTTCTCCCCACTTGAGAGGCAAAGCTGACAGTGGGCACCAGCAAAAGGATCCCAGAGTGCTTCCAGCTCCTATCAAAACAGGACAACCACACCAGCTGCTTCAGCATGGCACGAGAACATAAAGGTAGGGTGATTATGTATGCAAAAAGGGGTACAAATTCCAGACTAAAACCCAGACCAGGAGCAAAGCTAGCCCAACAGAGCCTGGCTATGGGATTCTAAAGGTCCTGGAATAGGGGAGTGGGGTGAAGTGGGGTAGGAGAACTAGCTCACTCAGCCCACCTGCTCCTAGCTCAGCCTCCTCCTACAGGGTAGGAGGTCCCTCCCCAGGCCCATTTTAAAGGCATGGACTCAATCAGGTTTTAAAGAGGCAGGACCTCCCTGGGTGCCAGGGGAATGGGACCCCTAAGAGCCTGAGAGGGTGATTTCATGTGATGAGAGTTCCTCCAGCTCCCTCCACTATGTGCTGACTCTCCAGCAGTGGCTCAGAACCTTCGTGCCCATTGTTGCAAGCTGGTCTGCACTGCCCCAAGCAGGCACAGAGCCTGGGATTCTGCTCTCCAACAGCCCTGCTGCACAGCTATGCTGCCCAGTGCCTCACTATACCCAGCTGACACTAAGGCACATGAGTGAGCAGAGTGACCCTGAGCCCAGCAGTGCTAAGTATGTCTGGGTAAACCAGCAGTACTCCACTGTAGGCATCATCCTGCCATCACCATCAACATGTCCACAGCCTTGACCAGTTTCCAGGTCTTTCTGTCAGCACCTGCTCAAAGCCAAGAGGCTGTAAGCATGATGCCCCACCCTCTCGCTTTCACGGGCCATTCGAGGCACTTTCCATACTGGAGACAGTGACTCCATGGTGCTTACCTGGGAAAGGCCCTCTGGGCACACTACAGAGTGTGGTGTGGGCAGTCGCAGCCAGTGCCACCTCCAGAGCCCCTGGTGTTATGCCCAGACCCACAGTACACTGCTGCTCTCCTGCTGGGATGGAAGCAGCTAGAGGGTGAGCACATTAGTTAGGAATCACCAGTGCAAGCACAGGGACATGGGGAGATCGGGGGGNCACCTTGCCTGGTTTCAGGACTAAGGGCTGTGTGAGGATATGTGCAGTACTAAATGTGCTGTGGGGGCCATGTGAGGAGCCAGGTCACAAGAGCCCTGTCACCAGGCCCCGAAGCGCTAGCTACTCATTTTGGGAAAGCGCACAAGGGGCAGATGAGCCAGTGAAGGGTGGGAAAAATCCGGGCATGGCAGCAGCCAGTCATGAGTGGGGGGCATGACAAGGTAGGTGGGAAGGCCATAGGGGAGAGCAGGAGTTTTGGGTCAGGGGTGGTGGACATGCCAGCGGTGAACATGTCAAGGCTGGGGGGACAGGAGGGGGCACACCACGCATCTCTCCCGGGCAGGCTCCAGCACTACAAATAGCCCAGGCACCGCTCCACCCTGTGCCCTGTGACACTCTGGCTGTACTGGGCTGCCTGCAGCTGGGCTTCATAAGGGAGCAGCCAGAGTTCCAGGCAAGTGCTTGTGCACAGGGACTACCAAGAAAAACTTGAGATCCTTTCAATACTGGGGATGAACAAGCTCTGGGTGGTTGACCAGCCTGGCACTGCAAGCTGACCCTCCCAGGCCGTGGCAGGCAACCAGGGGCCGCAGACGTTGCTTGCAGAGCAGAGCTTTCCAATGCGGCTGTGTTGTCCGGGAAGGAGATGAGCAAGAGTCGTGGCCCCAGGCGGGATGGGGAGGAGCAGGACTCTCGGGCTCCCCCGGGAATCCGTGCTCTGTTCGAACCATTCCCGGCTGCCATCGGCTGCCTCCTCCCCCTGCCTCTATTTCCCCCAAGCAGCACAGCTGCTTCTTCTGGGCTGGCAGGGAAAAGACAAAGGTGAAGAATGGCCAAACTACCGCCCATGCCCTAAGGTGCCCAGAAGGATCTGGACAAGGTGGGGGCTGGCATGGGTAGGTCAGACAGGAGCCAGCAGCATGTGCTGGCCTGCAGGCAGTGGAGCTTGGGGCACCCGTGGGGCTGCATCACCCTAATGCCACCTCGTCACACCTGCGTCAGTTCTGTCAAGCTGCCACCATGCTAGTAAGCTATGCCGAGCAGGCCCTATTGGTGTGAGTTCTTGGTGGCACCAGATTGTGCTGAACCAAAATGGGTCATTTTGAGCTGAACTGTGCATGGTGAAACTAAGTCAAGCCAGGCCGGGCTCTGCTGAGCTGAACTGTGCTAGCCCTGCTTGTGCAAGTCAGCCAAGCTGAACTGCACTGAACAAAACTGGGCCAGGCCAAGTGGAGCTAAAAGCCAGATGAGGCCCCTAGTTGTTCTGGGCTGGATCAAACTTAACTTTGCCAGCCCTGTGTCATGTTGAGCTGAGCTGAGCCAAGCCGGGATGTGCCAACCCAGCTGAACTGCATCAAGGCATGCCAGGCTGAGCCATGCTGGGCCAGTTAATCCATGCTGGCCTCCCTGCCATCCCATGCTGAGCTGAACTGTGCTGTGCCGTGCTGCACTGAGGTCTGCCAGCCTTCCATATCATGCCATGTTGGGCTGACCTGGTCTGAATTGAAATACACTGGCTGGGCTGTACCACGCTGAGCCAAGCAGCTCACTTCAGGTCCCTGGGATAAAGGACGGCACGCCAGGCTACTGAGTAGAAAGGTGCTGTGCTGTGCTATTGTGTGCAGAGCCATACCACGAGCTGTGCCGAGCTGTGCCGTGCCGAGCCAGCCGCCGCCGTCCCCCCGCGCCTCATTGGCGGCGGCGGAGCAGTCCCGGTGCGGGCCGGCCCCGCCCCGCACTCGCCCCGCGCCGCTCAGCCCGGGCTGGCGGGGGTGTCATTTCCTCCACAGCTCGGGGCCGGGCCGGGATGGGGCTTTAGCTGTAGCCGCCATGGAGCAGGCCGAGGGCCGGCCCGGCGCCCCTCAGTACGTGCATGTGCAGCTGCAGGGGGGCGCGCCTTGGGGCTTCACGCTGCGCGGCGGGCTAGAGCACGGCGAGCCCCTCATCGTCTCCAAGGTAGGACCGCCGGCAGAATCCCGCGTGGGCTCCGCGGCATCCCCCCGCGAGGGGACTCCCGCCCGTGGCAGGGCGCGGGACATGGGAGTACACCCGGGGCACGGCGGCGTCGGGGGTGTGGGGAGCCCCGGCCGCGGGGTCTCGCGTCCTTGCGCGGTGGGACAGGGACGGCCACTCGCACCCACGATCCCCGCTACCCTCCATTTAGAGCCCTGGGGAAGAGTGAGAGCGAGAGGGGCGGAGGGACAGCCCGGGCCCGGCGGCAGGAAGAAATTCCTCTGGCACATCCGTTGGGCTGGCGTCGGGGGCGGCCCCCACATTCCCCTTCACGTCTTTCCCGGTGCCGGCCCACGGGCCGTACCCGGGGAAGGTCAGCTCCCTGTGTGCCCGTCCGTCGGTGCCTCGCCCATGGGCGCCCCAGGCACCGAGCTCTGCGGGGACGTTTAGGGTCACGGTGAGGGAACCAGAGTCCGTTCCGTCATGCCCCGGCACCCCTGGAACGCAGGGGCAGGACCGTGCCCGGGACGGGGTGTGGGCGCCGGGGTGCGATGCCGAGCGGAGCCTGGCCGCAGCCAGGAGCGAATGCGGAGGGTGAACCCTGCGGCCCCGACGTCTCGCCACACAGAGGGTCACCGAGTACCACGGCCCCCGCCGGCGCATGGCTCCGCGGGAGACCCGCAGGGAGCCAGGCAGAACTCCAATAGCAACCTCTCCACGGAGCCCGGGGAGGGACGAGGCTCTGTCGCCGGACGATTTGGCCACCTGCCCGCCCGGTGTCACCGTCCTGCTCAGCCGGGGTGCGGCGGGCCGGGCTGGCGGCCCCGGGGCTGCTCCCTGCCTCGAGCCGGGCTGACTGCGCCCCCGGGCCGTTCCACGCCCTCGGCGGGACGCGGGCAGCGCGGTCTGGCTAGGGGAGCTGGAAAAGTGGCTCTGGTCCCAGCCCTGCGCTCTGAGATGACTCCGCCGGCGGGTGGGGAGCGAGGCGCCGAGGGAATGACTGCCCGCGTCCCGACTCGCTGCCAGCCTTCGGGGTGGTGGGTCCTCGTGGGTCCGCCGGTTGTCGGAGGAGGGGATGGGATGGGAAGGTCCGGGGATGTTCCTCTCCGCTTTTGAGAAGGGAGTTGGCTTACGGGCCGCGGGGTGTCGGCCCCCGCGCTCCCACGGGCACGCCGCCACCTCGTGTGCTTGGCAGACAAAAGGGGCTTGTTCCAGCGCTCTGTGCATTCAGGGGAGGCTCCCTCGGGGCCACCGCTCCGCCGCTGCGGCCGGCCGAGGTGTGTGCGGAGAGGGGGCGGCCCCCGCCTGTGGTGCGGCGGGCGCGGGCCGGAAAGGGGAAGGGCGTCCCCGCACTCGGTGACAGAATTTGGCCTCTGAGTCCTCTCCGGGCGGGATCCCTTCCCGTGGCAGTGTCCCATGGCGGTGCTCACGCGCGCCCTTAAGCCTTCCATGGGGCTGCAAACGCCATCCGGCACAGGCTTCCCCGAGCACATCGGTGGCAAGAAGGGAAGCTGGTGTGGGGCAGGGTGCGCACAGCTCTGGCACTGTTCTCCTAAGAAGACCGTGACTCCTAAGGCAAGTTTCTCCTGAGACAGGCAGACATTCCCATGAGCCATCTAGTGCCCATCATTAGGACCCAGAGTGAACTCCAAGAATGGTGTTGGGGAAGTGTCCTGGGTTTGGCTTCCAGTGCTGAATCCACTGGTGGCAAAGGCAGAGCAAGGGGCTGTTTGTGCCAAATTTAGCTCCTGTTGAGTGATGCCAGGGTTGAGCCTGTCCAACCTGGTGCATGTGATAGCCCAGACAGGGGCACAGACCTGTGATGTCCTGCAGCAGTGGGGACACCTTTCTTATCTGACTCATCCCCATGGCCGTGGCAGGAAGGATTGGGTGGGCTCGTTGCTGGACAGAGGACTGATGTGAAGGTGCAGCCTGCTTGCATGCTCTGCTGGTGCCCAGTGGTGGCAGAGGGTAAACCCAGGTGCTCCACCGACTGCACGGTAGGACTGGGACCCGTCACAGACAGTCAGGGTCCCCTGCCAGGAAGGCAGCCCCATGGCCACCACCTGGGAAGGAGGGCAGCCTGCCTGCAGAGGCAGACACATTGGGCTGTGCCCAGCCTTGGCATGGTATCGTGGTGCTGAGGTCCCTGAAAAAGTGGGAGAGCTGTTGGTTCTGTGCACAGCTGTGCCAGGCAGGGCCATGGGGCAGTGGTGCACTGGGCAGGAGGCTTTGCCCTTGCCTTCCTTCCTTCCTAAGCTGACATTTTTACCCAGGGGTAGTGGAATGCCCTTTGAGCCCTGCCCAGCATTAGGGCTGGAGAGTGGTGCGCAGGGGCACATGCACAGTGACTGACTTGCTAGGAAGCCATGTGTGCTCCTTGGTACTGGGGTCTGGCTACTGCCCAGGCTGGCCCTTCAGGCACTGTGAACAGGGCTTATTCCCAGGCTAGGCTTGGGAACTACTGGGCAGGGTGAAGAGCCCCAGCATGGGGCCAGGTTAGCTCTGTCCTGCACGTGGCTATAGGGTCTTATCACATCTGCGCTGGGAATGAGGCACCCCAGGTCCTGCCCCGTGCACCTGCATGTCTTGTGCTACTGCCACCACACAGCAGCCACTCCAGTTGCTTGCTGGCCCTGTGGTGTGGACTTTGTGATCTCTGGCCATTGCACTGGCAGCATGGGCAGAGATCAGTGCTGGCAATGGGCACTCTGCCTAGCCCATGTGGGCACTGCTTGTCCCAGGGCTGCCAGGACTGCACCTAGCAGCCAGGGAAGAAGGCATGGGCCAGGGTCTCACGTAGCACCATGGCCCTACTTCCTCTAAGCACAGCAATACAGGGTGCCAGGTTCATTTTGGCCATGGTTGTCAGGGAGTGTAAGCATGTCCCAGGGCTCAGTACTTCCCTTGCTGTTGTCTCCTATGGGCACATAGGGTGGGATGGCATCCTTTGGGCATCAAAATCACCACGGATGCCCAGACAGGCTCCTTGTGGGGTTGGAAGCAGCAGCAGGGGGGCTGGCATTCACACTGGACAAAGGGCCCTTGTGCTGCCTGTGCCTGCGGGGGAATCTGCTGGGATGGGACATTTTTCTTTCTCCCCTCATCTGGATGCCCTTGCTCAGAAATTCATGTGACCAGAGAAGGGGGAGAGCCTGGCCCCACAGATCCCTCTGTGGTGCCTGGGGCTCAGGAACCTTCTCCGAAGCCTCATTCTCCCCTGAAAGAGGTTCACATGGCTGTGGAATATCCCCTGGGATATTCTGGGGGCTGTGCCCCCCTTGATGCCCCTCTCTGTCACCTAGGTGGAGGATGGAGGCAAGGCTGCACTGTCCCGCCGGCTGCAGCCAGGTGATGAGCTGGTGAACATCAGTGGGACGCCGCTGTACGGATCCCGCCAGGAGGCCCTGATCCTCATCAAGGGCTCCTACCGCACTCTGAAGATGGTCGTTCGCAGGTTGGCAGTGCTGTGGAGGGGACACGGGGAGGGAAAGTGGGGTTTTACCTGCCTGGGAGACTGGCAGGAACCTGGAGGTGCTCTTGTCTTCAGCTTGGAAGTGCCCCTTGCTGGGGCAGGGTAGGGGACAGCCCCCTTGCTGCTGTCAGTGCTCCTGCTGAGTGGGGGTTCCCCAGACGGCAGAGCCAGGGCAGTGCGTCAGGCTCACCACCCCTTCCTTGGGCGGTATCCTCAAGCCTTGCTGCTCCTCTCCCTTCCTGCCTGCCTGCCTCCTGCCTGCCTGCTTGCCTGGGAAAGGAAGGAGAGGCAGGGCCGGGCCTTGCAGTCCCTTCCCCCCACAACCCCGCCAACTGCATCCATTCCCTGGCTGCATCCTGACTGACTGCAACTCCAGCAGCACTCGGGCAGGGACGGCGCAAGGGCACTGCCCAAGGGGCAGGGGTCCCGCGGGACTGTGCTGGGGCTCAGCATCATCCATGGTAAGTTTGGGAGTTCTGGGAAGTCCCTGTGCTGACCTCACAGCTTGCCACTCTTTTCCAGTCAGTAGATGCTGTGGCAGTACTGGGCCATTGGGAGGTAGAGGAGGTGGCTTCAGTGGCGTGTTCTGGGGGGACTGGAGACTCCTATGGGTGCTGTGAGGGACCAGCACAAGACCCTTCCCAGAGACATGATGTGGCTAGTGCTTGCTGCAGCGGGAAGGTCAGGCTTGCGGTGGAGACAGATATGGCCCCAGTGTCCCTTGGTGGAGACAGTCCAGTCCCAGCAGGGACACTTGCTGTGCTCAGGGCATTGGCTATGGGCTGTGCAGGGGCCATGTCCTTGGTCCTCTGTTGATGTGGCAACAGGGATGCTGCCGTCTGGGCAGCCCTGGACAGCTGGGTGAGCTGTGGGGTCCCCTTGCCCAGTGCCGGGTGCTTGCAGGGCTGGACCCTCCTTGCTACCATCCCCTCTGGGCTGGCGCTGGCCTGGGGTGGACAGGAAGCCCTGTAGGAAGTGACTTCAGCCCCGGTTCCTTGGCCTGGCTTCCTCCCCATTCTTATCCTTTCCCGCTGTTGCTCTTGGCAGGAGGAGCGTGCCCGTCCTCCGGCCCCATTCCTGGCACGTGGCCAAACTTGCCGAAAGCCGCCCAGACATCCCCACCATGCACTGCCCGGCTGATGCCTTCAGCCTCTCCTGGCCCTCGGGGTGTGATGTCAGGTGAGACCATGGGGGCAGTTATGAGGCTGTGCAAGGGGAGGGTGCAGACAGGACACCCTCTTGGGTTGCGGCAGTGGGGGTGGCATAGGTGCTCGAAGTACATTATTTTTGGGCATCCCTCCTCATCCTGCACTACCCTTTCCCCTGGCTGTTTACTCACGGCTCCCGGCAGGAAGGGGCGGTGGCTCTGCTGGAGACAGCCAAGAGCTTAGTCCTACTGCCCCTGCTGCCGGAGCTGGGAGGTCTCGAGTGGCTGGAGTCACACACACCCTGTGTTTCCTGTGCCTGCTCCCCTTGCCAGTGTCAGGCAGCCTTGGTGGTGGTCCCAACCCGGGGGTCAAGGGTAGGTAGAGGCAGTGCTGCCCCATTGTCCCGGGGAGGGTTTGTGTGGGGATGGGCTCTTTGGGATCTCTCTGGAGCTGGATAGGGGGCAGCCGGTGTCTGTAACAGAGGCCAGGCAGCAGCAAGCTGTCCCTGCAGTGGAACCCACTGTCCTGGCACTGCAGCACTGACCGGAGCAGCTCCATCGGGAGCATGGAGAGTCTGGACCATCCCAGCCAGGCCTGCTATGAAGGAGACCCCTCACCCGTTGACCAGGGCATGTACCACAGCAAGCGGGACTCGGCCTACAGCTCCTTCTCTGCCAGCTCCATCGCCTCTGACTGTGCCCTCTCTCTCCGTCCTGAAGAGGCTGTGTCCATCGACTCCGGCCTCCAAGGCCCTTGCAAAGCCCCTGACAGGCGCTACCTGACCACAGGGGCTGAGCCATCTGCCAGATGGCACCCCGAGGCCTGGCGAGCACCTGTGCCCCCCCAGCCCCCTGTCAGGAGGGACAGCCTGCGGGCAGCCCCAGCTGGCAGAGGGGACAGGCGCCAGGCATCAGTGTCAGCAGATATGCTGCATGCCAAGGGCCGGTGGATCTCTGACACCTTCCTCTGCCAGCGGGATGGGGAAGTAGTGGGCAGGAGGGCACTGGCGCCCTACCCCATGAAGGACCGTCTCTCTGCTGATCAGTATTACATGCTGAGCCCCCACCCGGACCGATGCCCAGCTGAGCCACTCCAGGGGGAGAGCATGGAGTCTGACAACAAGCCATACCTGGATGACAGCACACACCGAGTGCCTGATGCCATGACAGCAGGTGACAACCCATTGCTGTCCCCTCTGAAGAGCCATGTTTCACACCGTCACAGTGCTCCTGAGCAACTGCTGGCCTCCCAGCTCCACTCGCTCCAGTTGGGTACCAACAGTGGGCGAGCCTCACCAGCCCCCAGTGGGCAACGCTGGACTTTGTCCCCACTGCATCCTGAGGGCAGCCAGGGGGGAACCACAGGGGCTGCTCAGGACTCCCCTAACTGCCCAGAGTCTTGCTGCTGCCCACTGCCCAGCCACTGCTGCTCTGAGCTGCAGCAAGCCTGCGGGCAGGATGGCCAGGGGCCCCCCCCAGCACTCAGCACTGAGGGGCCAGTGGAGGAGGAGAGCCGGGGAGGGCCCCGGCGGGCTGGGGGTCCTCCCCACCGCTCTGCTCAGATGCGCCGCCGCAGCGACCGCTTCGCCACCAGCCTGCGCAACGAGATCCAGCGGCGTAAGGCCCAGCTGCAGAAGAGCCGGGGTCCTGGTGCACCTCCACCTGGTGAGGAGCCAGTGGAGGAGACTGAGGAGCACCCCGAGGGCAGCGTACTGGCAGAGCGACCCCCTGCCCTCCCTGAGTGTCTCAGCCCCGCACCGAGTGAGGACAGCAGGAACGCTGGCCGCTCCGCAGACCGGGGTATCCCCACCCCTGACCCAATGCCAGCCCCCAAAGGGCTCCCATCGCCTGAGCGGGTGGTGCCAACAGCCAGGGGCCGCTGGTGCTGGTCCTCGGAAAACAAGCTGCAGCCGCAACACTCGCCCAGCCCCAGTGAACTGGAGGGCTTCAGCCAAGGCCCTGCGGCCTGCAGCTCCCCCCCACGGGGCAGCGACGAAGCCGTCCTGCTGCCCTTTGCCGACCGCCGTCGGTTCTTTGAGGAGAGCAGCCGACCGGCACCGCCCCGGCACAGCAAGCCGCCGGCAGGTGATCCCAGCGCCTTCCAGCCCCCTGGCCCTGAGCACCACCGGGATGTCCGCCGCTTCTCTGTGGACCAGCCCTACAGCCCCGCCTCACCCGGCCGGCCTGGCTCTGCTGGCCCCTACGCTGAGTGCTGCCGGGAGCAGCCCCACTGTTACAAGCCACTGGGGAGGCCAGGGGAGCTGGATTACCTGCGGGGCTTCTCCTACCCCTATGGGATTCCTCTTCGCCCTGAGCCTTGCCGCTACTGTGGAGGGGACCTGTGCCCACCACCACCGCCCCGTGGCCACACCTGCCGCTGTCACACTGTGCCCTGGGTGCACTGCTCTGATTGCTGCTGCCTGGCCCCCCATCCTGGGCGAGAGGAGAGTGACCCCTGGCCCCCCCGGAGAGCTTTCGTGCCGGTGAGTAACACTGTAGGATTGTGCTGGGGAGCAGCACTGATGCTCCCTTTCACCCCACACCATGACCCTCGGTTGAGGTGCAGGGTACTATGCCCCCATTTGCCCTGCAGACCTCCTGCATGCCTTCTGCACCTGAATGGGGATGGGACAGAGATGCTTGGGGGGGATTCACACCACCTTCCCCACACACAGGAATTTCCTCAGGATGAGTGGGAACCACCTGCAATGACCAGGAAAGTCAGCCAGTCCATCAGGTAAGCCCATGCCAGGTGCCACGGTGCTGGGATATGTGTGCCACTTGGTGGGGACCTCTGCCAGGGGGATGTGGGAACTGCCATGATTTTGATTGGGGATGTACAAAGTGCCTCCCATACTGACTTGGCCATCATTGGTGTGTTGCCCTTTGAGGCAGGAGGGGGGCATGCAGGGGAAGGGGGTGTGAGGAGTTGTCCACAGCATAGGTGGTCCTTTCTTACCCTTTCCCAGAGATCTCCAGGGGGCAGTGCCCAGTGGATGAGCATGGGCTTCTTCCACCACTAATGTGACTAGATGACTAGCTGGGGTAAATGAAGCAGGGCATGAAATGAACCTGAACTGTGTGCGGGAGGACGGGTGCCTCCTTCTCTTCCTATGAGCTCTTCAGCTACCCACTGGGTTTCCCAAGGCTTGGCCCATTCCACACCTGTCCTGAGAGCACCGAGCCAGAGTGGCCACCCTGCTACCGGGCCACATCTACGCATGACCTTGTGTGGGATAGTGACTGCCTGGCCCACGCCCCTGAGAGCTCCCTGGATCCACTGCACCGCCCGCTGCGGGGCAGAGCCTTCTCTGAGAGTCACCTCAACCGGGAACCTGCCAGCCCCTGGGGCCGTGACCAGAAGGACCTTTTCCGTGCCAAGCTGGACCCTCCCAGCATTCACAAAAAGAAGGGCCCCCCACCTCCCCGCCCACCTCCGCCCAACTGGGAGAAGTACAGGCAGCGCCAGGCATCCCAGCACCCCCCGGATGGTGCTGGTCATGGCTCTGCCTTCTCTACTGCTCCAATGCCAACCCACAGCATTGCTGGGGCAGTGAGGGAGCGGCCACAGAGCCTCACCAGGGAGCAGAAAGGCCAGTCCTGGGGGCGCACTGCACGCCCCCCTGCTCCACCAGGTGCCTGGCCCCATCCTGAGCCCCCCAGATCACTCCGCAGGACTCCTGGGCCCGATGCCACCAACGTTGAGATTTGCAGGCAAGTGGTGCCATTGCCATAGGGGTGGGAGTGAGAAAGCAGGCAGAGCCGGGACACGTGAGGGGGCTTTTGTGGGCCCTTGTACCCTGTATCAGAGCATCCTAATCCACCCCTTGGAGCACCCTGAGGGAATTTTTTGCATTGCGGGCTGTCCCTGACCTCTTTCCTTGGTATGACCATAGCCCTGAGTGTCCCTGCCCCCACAGGTGGGCAGGGGAGCTGACATGCCCTGGGTGGGTGTTGGCAGGGTATCAGAGGCTGGGGAGAAGCGGACAAAGATGAAGCAGTCCTGGGAGATGGAGGAGCAGCCCCAAAGGCTCATCCAGAACCGGGAGAAGGGCTGTGCCAGTCCCCGTGGGGTGGGTGAGTGCTCCCTGTCCCTGCATTGTGCCTCCGGCCCTGCTGTGCCAGAGGCACTCAAGCCCAGTTCTGGGGCAGTGGAGGGGGTAAGCTGCCAGGGCAGCTGGCCCCAGCCCCGCTGCATGGACTCCGAGGAGCGGCTGTGGGACGTGGCTGTCAAGGACCATTCCCATGCCAATGTCCTGGCCCCCTCGGCTTCCCCTGGCACCACCACTGAGGCGATGGGTGAGCTGCTGGTGGCAGGGGAGCGACAGGCCTGGCAGAAGTGTCTCCAGCAGGACTGGCACCGGGAGGCCTTGGCACAGGACAGGTAGGGATGGCACGGCACCGGGCCCCATACCAACGGCAAGCTGACACCCTCAGTGCTTATCACTGTATCTCTGTCTCCCCAGGCAAGGTTTTGAGCCCATCTCGCCGCCTCCCAGGAGTGCTTCCAGCTCCAGTTCATCCCCAGTGCACTATGATGTTGCAGTGGGCAAAGCTGAGCCATTCAGCAAGGTAAAGGCACTGCCGGAGGTAGTGGAGGGGAGCTCAGAGGATGAGGAGGAGGAGGTGGACCATGAGCTGGTGGAGAAGAAGGTACAGACACCGCTGGGGACAGTTCCCTCATGGTTCCCCACTGCCCTGCCCAGGTGCTCATGGAGACTGGGGGCATTCTGGATGCTCACAGGCACTGAGGCACCATTGGTTGCTCCTGGGAGCTGGGGACATCACCAGGGACTCATGGGCAGGGGGCGGCATTGCTGGATGCTTGCAGGCTCCAGGAACATGGCTGTATACTCACACAGGGCTGGGACATTGCAGATGTCTGCAAGGGCCAAGGGCATTGTCGGGTGCTTGTAAGACCTGGGAGTCAAACCAGATGCTTGTGGGGACCAGCAGCAGCTCTAGATGCTTGGTGCTTGCAGGATGTTCCTAAGGTGTCCACAGGGACCAGAGGCATCCATTAGATGCACATGGACTCTGAGACATTGGCAGATTCTTGAGGGACTGGGAATTGCCGGTAGCTCATGGGAACCAGGGATACCACAAGGTTCTTGTGTACTGTGGGCCCCAGCACAACACCCCTACACCTCTGTGCCAGTCCCCTGATCCCACGGGGAGCGGCCCCAGCTACCCCTGACCCCTTTGCTCTGGCAGCTGCAGCTGATCGAGAGCCTGAGCCGCAAGCTGGTGGTGCTGCAGGAGGCACAGCGGGGGCTACAGGAAGACATTAGTGCCAATGGGGCACTGGGTGAGGATGTGGCTGCCCGCTTGCAAGCCCTCTGCACCCCAGGGGAGTTCGACAAGTACCGCCTCTTCGTGGGCGACCTGGACAAGGTGGTCAACCTCCTGCTCTCCCTCTCGGGGCGCCTGGCCCGGGTGGAAGCTGCCTTGGGCAGCCTGGGGCCGCATGCCCCTGCCGAGGACAAGGTGGGCATGGGGCAGGGGACCCTCACCCATGAGGTTTTGGGCTGCGAGATGCCCTGCCAATGCCAGCTGTCTTGCCCACAGCTGGCCCTGCGAGAGAAGCAGCGGCTGCTGGTGGCACAGCTGGAAG
The DNA here is from genome assembly GCA_013397245.1 of Thryothorus ludovicianus. Classification (NCBI taxonomy): domain Eukaryota; kingdom Metazoa; phylum Chordata; class Aves; order Passeriformes; family Certhiidae; genus Thryothorus; species Thryothorus ludovicianus. The sequence goes on from VZTB01018016.1 coordinate 165,722, forward strand.
ATGCCAAAGAGCTGAAGGAGCACGTGGAGCGGCGGGAGGAGGCAGTGGGTGCCATGGTGGCGCGGTACCTGCCCACCGAGCACCTCCAGGACTACCAGCACTTTGTTAAGATGAAGTCGGCCCTCATTGCTGAGCAGCGGGAGCTGGAAGAGAAGATCAAGTTGGGCCATGAGCAGCTCAGGTGCCTGCGTGAGAGCCTTGGCCAGGGCTCCAAGGACTGCTAGCCCCCTACCCAGCTTCCCTCCAAGATCCTGGCTGTGATCCCAGCTTGCTGCCAAAGTGGATCCAGCCCCTTGTGGGCTCTCCCTGTGTCTGTCCATCTGTCCAGCTCCTGCCTTTTATTTATTTTTCTGATTTACTGAGCAGGGGAGGGGTTGCCAGTCCAGGTGCTGACAGTGGCTCTTGTGTCACAGAGCTGTCATGAGCTCTGGCCACTCAGCAGCCTGTGGCAAGACCAGATGGATGGATACTACCACCACTCTCATGAGTCTTTCTGTGCCCACGGGGTCCCTCCAACTTGTCCTGGATATCAGTGTCTGTCTTGTATCTGATGCTGCACTACATGCCTTAAACACCCCTCAGCTACTATTCATGCAGCACCTGAAAGGGTTAAACTGTGCTCACCCTCTGTCATGTCTGTTTGTCTAACTCTGTCCATCTGTCCAGTGGGAGCTGAAGGAATTTCAGCCCCAACATCCTCTTCCTCCTCATTGTGTCAGAAACATTGGCCCCAGCCAGCGGGTTCTTAACCCATTCCCTGCTGGCTGAGGGGGCCAAGGTGAATACCAGCAGGTGCTGTGTGCCTGTATCTTGGGATGGTACCCTGCCAGGGCATGGGATTCTGGGACCAGTACACTGAGGCCTGCAGCTACCCTCTGTCACCAGTGGTGTGGGCATGGAAACAACCAGGCCTCATCCAGCCCTCACCTGCAGCTTCTAGCTCAACACCAGGAGCAATTTATAGAGGAAAAACCACATTAAGGACAAAATGGGGTACCTGTCCCCTTCTCTGTGCTGCAACACCCACAAACAGCACTTAGATATCACCCCCACCACTGTGCACCTGTCTCCAGGGCATGAGCAGGTGCCTTCATACTGATTTTGCACAGGACTTTAATGCAACCAGCAGGAGCTTAGGGCAAGGGGGTGAACATTTTAGGGAGGCAGGTGGGCTGCAGCCCTTTGGGGTTGCCCTGTAGCTGTACAACCCAGCCCAGGGTTCAGACAGCATCCATGCGTGTGTTGCTACCCCTGCTCTGGGCTACCCTTAGCCTGTTAAACACTACACCCCACACCTGCCTGGCAGGAGTGGGGTCCTCCACATTCCCTCCATCTCAGCCATCCCCCAGATCCTTGCTAGGACCAAAGACTACACCCACTGGGGGCCATGCTGCTCTCATGGTGGGGTTCAGCAGCCCTGCACAGGGCCCTGTGCTGGAGGAGCTGCCAGCACCTGCATGTTGCTGCATGCCATTGTATCTCTAACAGTAAAGCAGCAGCAGAAGCTGCACATCTGTCCCAGCTGTGTCTTGTCTTGCATGGTTTGTCCCTGTGCCCTAATAAGTGGCACCAGAGCAGGGAGGTGGTAATTGCTCCAGCTAGGATGAACCAAGGCTTGGCAAGCTCTTGGGAGCTGAATGCCCCCGTGGCACAGGGGGCACCGGAAGTGCAGCTCTGAGCAGAATGTCTTCTGCACCCAGCGCTCCTGAACTGAGTTGGGGCATGGGTCAGTGCCTGGCCCCTTCCCCTGGGATGCACGTAGGGATCACATCACTCGGGTAGCGGATACAGCGTTTTCCCTGGCTAATCTGCCATAGCAACCCCATGGAGGGCCGTGCCCTGAGGGATGTCGCCGTGCTGCTGCCGCCGGGCCTTTTCCCGGGTGCCCCCGGGACTCACGGCACGGTGGCGCCTTCCCGGGGGCTCCGCCGCTCGCAGGGAGCTGCGAGGTAGCGCAGGGCCCGCGGCGGCCACTGGGCGGCGCCAGTGCGCTCGCGGGTGTGCGCGGGCACGCGCGCGGGGCTGGGCGGGGGCGCGCGGCGCTGGGACGGCGGAGATGCTCCAGTGCGAGCCCGTGCGTGTGAGCACAAGCGCACGGGGCGAGTGTGACTGTAGGCGAGTGCACAGTGGGATGCACGCCAGCGTGTCGGCGAGTGACTGGAGGCACGCGGGGTGCGAGCATTTGGCTGCGAAGGGGATGCAGGTGCATGCGCGTCAGTGCACACAAGCAGACACAGGTATGCACAGGTGGACGTGCATGCATGGGAGTGCACAAAGCTGAACTCCCACAGATGTGAGCACACGCCTGTGAGCACACACGTTCATGTAGCTGAACACATGCCACATGTGTGAGTGTGTGTGTGCTGGGCACGGCTTCATGCTCTGACTGCATGTGCAGATGAACACACACACAAGGGAACTTGTCCCATGTCTGATGTGCACATGTGAATCCATGCAGGTGTGTGTGCACATGCAAGTGAGCCAGTGCACACATGGGTGAATGCATGCACATGTGTGTGAGTTCATTGGGCTACTTGTGCAAGCCCTTGCATATGGAAAACTGCAGGCACAGGCAAACTGTGCCCCATGACTCATTCAAAACGCCATTGCTCCTCCATGCAGCTCCAGCTGCTTCCAGGTAGGACTGTCGGCCCAAGGCATGGCGGCATGGCCAGGTTGCTGGGTACAGGGCCCATCAGTGCTGGATGTGGCCATGGCATGGGGTGTCCTGGGGATCCCTTCCTGAGACCCCAGAGGAGATGCAGCCTAGCAGGCTCATCATAGATTCAGGTTCCTAAGTCTCCCAGAGTTGCAAAGAGAACCCACAAAGGTGGAGTAGGCCCTGGTGTCTATCGCGATGATCTCTACATTTTACAGATCCCAGATCTGTCTCATGATATCCCATGCACCTGAGCTGGGGAATGATGAGGACAAGGCAGGTAGTGATGCTTTAATGAGAAACCCCTGCCATCTGTGAGAGATTGGGAATCCTGGAGCATAAAAGTCCAAACCCCATAGAGGCCCCCCTCACTCCCACAGTCCACTACAGCCCAAAAGGGAGAGCCATGCACTGGGAAGGGACAAGAGAGCCCTCCTTGTCCCTAAGTTGGGACAGCATGGCCCAGGAAGGAAGGGACATGGGGCTCTGCCAGCATGGAGAGCCCAGAGCAGCAGTGGATGAGAGATGAGCACAGGAGCTTATGGGACACTGTGGGATGGAAGGTGAGGCCAGACCTTTTCTCCCTAGGCATGAGCTGTTTGGCGGCACACCCCCTGTGTGCATGCACGCATGTGTGCTCCAACACACACTCTGGAGCATGTTCTGTGCAATTACACCTCTGTGGGGGTTTCTGTATGCATGCACACCACAGAATCACAGAAGGGTTTGGATTGGGAGGGATCTTTGAAGGACATTCTATCCAACCCCTGCTGCCATGGGCAGGGACATCTTCCAGGGATGCCAGGTTCCTCCAAGCCCTATCCAGCCTGGCACTGAACACTTCCAGAGATGGTCCAGCCACAGCTTCTCTGGGCAACCTGTGCCAGTGCCTCACCACCCCCATGAAAAAGGATTTCCTCTTTCTGGCTAACCTGAACACACCATAGGTCACTTTAAAACTGTTTCCCCATGCCCTGTGAAAAACTCTTCTTTTGGAATGCCCTTGATATAATAAAATGCTTCTCCAGGCTGAACAACTCCAAATCTCACAGCCTGTCTCCACAATAGATGGTTTTCAGCACTCAGAGCATCTCTGTGGTCTCCTCTTGACCTGCTGTAACAGCATCACATCCTCCTTCTGCTGGAGACCCCAGTGCTGGAGCCAGCACTCCTGGGCAACTCACCAAAGCACAGCAGAGCAGAGCAGATGGGGAGAAGCTCTTTCCCTCATCCTGCTGTCCACCCTGCTGGGGATGCACTCAGGACATGGGTGGCTCTCTGGGCTGCCAGCATGTTTGTGTACACGCGGAAGTGTGTGTACAAGTGTGTGTGTGCTTGGCCTTGCTCCCACGTGTCACCATATGCCCATACAGTTGCACGGCAATGGTGCACATGCTCACCTGTGCCTGGGGCGTGCACGTGGCTATGTGCACAAAAACGTGTGAGGCCACGATGGGAGTGCTCACCCGTGCCAGCCATGTGCTCACCCTTTTCCACATAGGGAACACACAAATATGTACACAGAGAAGTGCATGTGCTCACTATGCCCACCTGCATCTGTGTGCATGCACATGGTGCATGCTCTTTCCCATGCCTGGGGTGTGCAGGCTTGTGCGTGTGATCTGTGACCACAGATATGGGCATGGAAACCGAGCATGTGCCTGCTTGTGCAGATACCTGTGTAGATGGTGTAGACACAAGTGTGGCTGTGATGTCTGTGCATGTTCTGGCCCTGCCCACGTGGGTGCTGCACACACAGGTGCACTGCAGTGGTGCATGTGCTCTCCCATGCCCATACATGTACCCACGTGAGGGAAGCATCCCTTTGTGCACGGTGGGAATGCACGTGCATGCCCGTGCCTGAGCTGTGCCTCCCTGTCCATGTGTGAGCGTGTGCACACGAGTGTGAATGGCCGCGGCGCATGTGTGCGTGGCCGCGCCTGGCTCCGCGTGCGTGGCTGCGTGCGGGGGTGTGCACACGGGTGTGCCTGGTGGCGGTGCGTGTGTGCCCGTGCCCGGCTGCGCGCACACGGGTGCGCTCGGTGGCGGTGCGTGTGTGTGTGTGCGCGTGCCCGCCGTGCCCGCGCGGGTGGGCAGTGCACACGTGTGCGCACGTGCTCTCCTGTGCCCGCGCGGTGCCGCACGCGGGGGCGCGCTGCGGGTGCCCGCCGTGCCCGCATGCTCGAGG